>JAQGAE010002739.1:0-16755 GCA_034696685.1 Julus scandinavius | reverse complement strand
TAAAAATACACAAAAGATGGATCAGAAGGAATTAAGCCGCCATTTTTATGGAAAAATACAAGTTAGAAATAAAAATATTATGGAAGAGAACGCGATTTTGACAAATAATAATAATAACAAATGCCATATTTTAGGGAAAATAATTAAAATCTTAACAAAAACAAGGCATTAAAAAAAAGACCATGTAAGTTATTTTATTAAAAGTTATGATGTAAAATTTGCGAAATTTGATAAAAAAAAATAATACAAACATTTTTAAAGAAAAAAACTTCAAAACATTTTATAAATTTAATTTTTACATTTTAAAATATTTCCATTTCAAACTAATATTTTTGTTTATTCAAATACAATTTTGTATTTTGTGAAAATTTTAAGCTCCATTTAATTATTTAAACATTAAATATTTTAAATATATAATAATATAAATATGTGGACATTTTTATTTAAAAATATATATAAATAACGTTTGGGATGTATTTTTACTATTGCTGGCATAGGGCACTCATCACCCTCTTGACTGGTCCTAGACAACTTGGTGAAAATGATTGTCGAATGCAAATGTTGTCAGTTTGTGAATCGTGCTCGAATTACGCCTAATCTCGATTCATTTTCAATTAAAAACGCTTTTTAACCCCATTCATTTTCAAAATGCTCGTTTCTCTTTCAAAAGTTTCCGCAAAATTTTCTGAAAACGAATTTTTCGCTCCGTTGCTCCTTGCGAAAACCCACAAAGAGAATGTAGCTCCGATTTACTCAAAATCCCTACGTGAATTTTTACTTTTTAGTAAATTTCAACGAAAATCATATATACAGTGTGGGACCCAAGTCCTTCTATACCTTCAATAGGAAAAATGTTCCTAAATTATCACATTGAAAACATTTCAAAACATAACAAATACTTTCTTCCCACCTAGAACAGACCATAGCAAACACAAAACAGAAACGATGTATCGGAAACATGTTAACTATACAAGTTTGCTCACCAGTTTTCTGCCTAAAGTTTTCAGCAAACATTTTGCTAAAAAAGCTTGTTTCCAGCAAAAATTTCAGTGTTCGCTCAAGAGACGGTCCGGATCAAAGGAAAACATGTTTGCTGTTCATAGCGCTCCTACCAAGGCCTGTATACCATGATGTATTGCATGACAATAGTATATAGGACTTGGTAGGAGCGTCATGAATAGTTTCTCAATTTCGAAATCTTTTTTGACGTGGACACTATATTTGGACAAACCTATTGAAACCACGTTTCGACAAATTGGTTTGCAGAAACCCTGTTTCTGTTTCGTGTTTGCTCTGGTCTGCATTAGGCATTCAGATTGGTTTGCAGAAACTATCTCTGTTTTGTGTTTGCTCTGGTCTGTACTAGGCATTAAGAATGGCTTGCAGAAACCCTGTTTCTGTTTCGTGTTTGCTCTGGTCTGCATTAGGCATTCAGATTGGTTTGCAGAAACTAACTCTGTTTTGTGTTTGCTCTGGTCTGTACTAGGCATTAAGAATGGCTTGCAGAAACCCTGTTTCTGTTTTGTGTTTGCTCTGGTATGTACTATACATTAAGATTGGTCTGGAGAAACCCTGTTTCTATTTCGTGTTTGCATAAAACATGGCCTCTTAAGCTGAGCAAAAATGGCACAGCAAATGTTTTTTTCCCAATAAAATACTAGACGTTTGACAAACATAAAAAATACGTTGGGGGGGAAACAAAGATGGTTGCCACTGTTGGGGTGTCCAAGACGAATATTAGAAAACAAAAACGAAATTATTTACGTTTTCGCTCCGGTGATAATAACCTGATGCGAGTGGGGGAGAAACGAGAGTTAATCGAGAGGAGGATCAGCGACTGGGAACGAAAACAGGTGCTTCGATTCGAGAGGGGGGAACGAATCCCGAGGGTCCAAAACCCCAGCGATTTGGGGGTTAACGAGGGAGGTGGGCAAATATCGCTTTGGGGATTTCCCTTTAGATTTTTCGCTTAGCGCTACATTTGCTTCTTGTTGATTTTTAACATTTGTTTCTCTTTCTCGTGTTCGCCCCCTAGCAGCAAAGTCGCTATTTTTGTACACAGGTGAACATCTTTAACGATGCAACCAACCGATTTACCCCCTTAAAAAGCAAGGGACACACAACATGCCCTTAAGGGTTGCATCTCAACATCAGCGTGCTTCTTGATGAATCTTAACATTTCTTTGGCAACAAACCACACAAGTCCACGGGTATTAACGAGTCAACAAACAAATTTGACCCTTGACAAGTAATGTCCATACGCCATATTTCCCCTAAACCAATAAAAGGCATTTTAGAGACCTGGATATTATTTTAATTATTAGTATCATTACTTCTGATTATAATTTTACAAGTGTTCTTCATCATGGTCATTTTACAGACTTATCTTGTGTAACCATCCTAAACTAAAGTCTTCATTCCATCCCACATTAATAAATTTACAAACATCAGCACATTTTATGCTTTTAGAGAGGTTATTCATTTAAACAGAATGTATTTAGACAGGTTCTACTGTACAACGATTTTTGACAAACTTAAGTACACAGTATAAACTGTCTAAATGCAACCTGTGTAAATGAAAAACCTCTCTAAAAGCATAAAATGTTCCGGTTCCGAATTAGGACTCGTGTATAGAAATGAACCTGTCTAAAAGCATATTTTTCACCGTCATAAGCGTATGCATTTAGACAGGTTCTACTGCATTAGTAATAAATTTGCAAATTTCCATACGATTGTAACTAGGTTTGGTAGGGTTCGAACCCGCAGAACCCTTCCCTCCTTAAGAATCACGATTTTTTTTAGCAAATTAACATTACTAATCCAGCAAAACCTGTGTAAACGAATAACCTCTCTAAAAGCATAAAATGTTTCGGTCCCAACTTGGGACTCGTGCATATAAATGACCCTGTCTAAAAGCATATTTGCTACTGGTCCCAAGCGTATGCATTTAGACAGGTTCTACTGTACTAGGAACAATTTTGGCAAATTTCCACACGATTGTAATTAGGTTTGGGAGGGTTCGAAATCCCCATCCCCCTCTCCAGAACATTTCCCTATAAGAAAGTTAGGTCCTTATTAATCACAATTACGTCATCACACCTTATTAATTACATTCTCGTGATTAAAGCCCATCACAACTCGATGGTTTTGGCGAAAAATCTTTCTTGCCGGATGATAAATCTGGTTAATTAAAACGGTCGCGAAAACAAACTCTGCGGGGAGTTGGGAGAGTTGCATTGGGTCGTTCGGGTTACTAAGTGTTGAGAAAGTGACCACGTGTCGAGGCTCGTGACAAATGGGTTTAATTAACCCCGGGGATGAACCCTTAACCCCCCCTTGCACCCCCTCATCTCTCCAGTGATTGTCTCTTCCGAGATCATCATCATCCATCCAGCACGAAGATCGCAAAAATGCGATCTCCACGAGAGAAAACGCAGCTGCGAATCGAATTATCAGGTGAAAGGTGTGTTCAAAACCCCTCCTCCAGCCACGTTAATTTAATAAAATGTATGAAAATTAATCACGAGGTTCATTTATGGATGACCCTCGTCCGTAATGGCTTTGGAGGCCTTAATGTCACTTAAATAAAGTTTGGTCCTAAGCTTGACTCTCTTTATTCACAGTGGAAATACCACAGTTACATAGTTGTGTTCGAAATCTCATGAAATTTCGACCCAATTGCACTAATTTAAGATATACCAGTTTTTTTTTTTATAAAGCCACAAATATTCCAAATGATTTTGGTTATGTTTATCAGTTTGGACCCTAGACTAATGGGGATGGGGTATATTGAGAAGAGGCCTAATTGCTGTCTCATTTACCACTCGTGGTAAACGCGTGCGAACGCCGTGCGTGGCGCCACCAATTAAGGGCTTGAAGGACAACAATGGCCGCCTTCTATTTTGCCACACAATGGGCAGATGAGCAACGGCGCATCGAACAACAGCTGCACTGATTTGCGCACAAAAGAGGATGAAAAGAGGAAAAGAGGAAGAGGAGGAAAAAAGAGGGGGAACAGGTAACAAGCGCCATTGAGGGGGGGAGTTGGAAATAACAAAATGGTCGACGCCAATTGTATCAGCCTCTGTTACAAAAACACCCGCCGAACAAACACGTGACAGCAGGTGACAGCGGCTGGTGTAATTAACGACGGTCGAGGCGATAGGTTGGGTTCAATTAACGACGCTTGGGGCGAATGGATGGATGGAGTCCGTAGAGGGACTTTTCAAGTCGTCAGACAAATTGATTTGGCCGAATTGAAATGGTTCCATTTTTTTATAAAAATTGTTTTATTTTCATTTTACAAAATTGAAATCGTTCTATTTTCCGTTCTCAGAGTTGAAATGATTCTATTTTAAATCTCAGAGATTAAATTGTTCTATTTTCCTTCTCAGAATTCTTCAACTTTTATTTTTCAGAATTCAAACGGTTCCATTTTCCTTTCCCAGAATTGAAATGGTGCCTTTTTCATTTCTAAGAATTGAAATCGTTCCATTTTCATTCTCAGAATTGAAATATACTTTAATTTTCGTTTCTCCGAGTTAAAATCTTTCTCATTTTATTCTCAGAGATGAAATCGTTCAATTTTAATTTCACAAACTAAAAATCACTCCATTTTCATTCTCAGAGATAAAATCTTTCTAGTTTCATTTTTTTTCAGAGATGAAAACCATTCTATTTTCCATTTTCAGAATTGAAGTCGTTCTTTTTCTTCACAAATTCGAATCACTTTTTAGTGTTTACTCCAAATTCGAATCGTTCTAACTTTGTCTAAAAGTCGTTCCTTATATCAGACGTATTTTTCAAAACTGAAACCATTTTCTAGCTACTTTGTTCTAAATTGTTGAATGCAGCTTACGCAATTTTTCATCGAAACATGGGCAAGTATGACTCTGTTGTGGGCACCCTATAGAAGAGCGAATTGCAACAATGCCAAGTCTGAAGCATCGGCAGTAGAGAGCAGTCGAGTCCATGTGAAACCGAACACGTGTTGAGAGAGAGAAGCAAATCAAAGGAATTACAAATGTCGACTTAATTACTTCTCATTCTCTCTCTCGACATGCGAACATCAACCCCCTAACAACACCCTCTTCACCCCTCACACTCCATACCCCAGGAGCAGCTCCGAAGGGGTGGAGGTACTGCGATGGTCATCGCAAAAATGTCAACATTAAAATATATTTATTTGAACAGGTAAACAAAAGGTCTTTCAAAGATGGAATTAAATGAAACACGTCAAGAATATGCAAAAAAACAAAATGTTTCATATATGTAAGCATGTCCAGTGCATGCTATTGTTTCAGCACTCGCTGTTGCAATTGTTCCAATATTCCACCGTTGTCATGGATGCAATATTCCTTGGTTGATAGGGTTTCAGCATGCCACAATGGTCGTTTCAGCATTCTATAGTTGCAATCGTTCCAAAATTCTTTGGTAGTCGTGGTTTCAACATTCTATGTTTGCCATGGTTTTAAGATGATTCTGTTGCCATAGTTTCAACATTTTATGATTGGTATGGTTTCAAGATTCTTCTGTTGCCATAGTTTCAACATTCTATGATTGTCATCGTTTCAAGATTCTTCTGTTGTCATAGTTTCAACATTCTATGATTGCCATGGTTTTAAGAATCTTCTGTTGCCATAGTATCAACACTATTTGATTGCCATAGTTTCAACACTCTTTGATTGACATGATTTTAAGATTTGTCTGTTGCTATAGTTTCGGCATTTTTTGGTTGCCATGGTTTCAATATTTTTCTGTTGCCATAGTTTCAACATTCTATGGTTGCCATGGTTTCGATATTCTTCTGTTGCCATAGTATCAACACTATTTGATTGCCATAGTTTCAACACTCTTTGATTGACATGGTTTTAAGATTTGTCTGTTGCTATAGTTTCGGCATTTTATGGTTGCCATGGTTTCAATATTCTTGTGTTGCCATAGTTTCAACATTCCATGGTTACCATGGTTTCAACATTCTACGGTTGCCAAGGTAGGATTCGTTCCATTATTTCAAGGCGTGACCCCACCCAAGTAACGAACTTTTATTCGCTGCCAAGTTCGGATTTTTCAGATCAAAAATTGACGTAAAACGTCCAGCGTTCGCGGGTCGATGTGGCCAACCATTTTGTTTTTCGCTGGCTTTTTCGGCGGCAATTGTGGCTACCTGTTGAAGCGAGAAAAAAGGATGAGATAAACGGAAGAAAAGAGGCTTTGCTTTTGTCTTAAAGCTCTTTTCTCCTTTTTTAACGTTTCGTCGAAATCAATAGAGACCAATGGACGAAAAAAAAAAGAGGGAGAGATAAGAAGGGTTTAAGAGAGGCTTTTTTCATCTTTTGCCATTTGGCCAGAAAGGCAAAAAGATTTTCTCTTAATGGGAAAGAGAAAACAAAATGTCAAAAAAAAAAAAAAAATAAGACTAAATGTACAAAAAAAAGTGTCACGTTATAAAAAAACACCTTCTTCTTGACCGACGCCTGGGGGAACCACGTGATGGTCAGCCCGCATGACGTCATCACGAATCGATGAAGATTGTTCATCTTGCGTGAAGGAAAACAAACCAAATAAGCACGAAATGACTGGAAAAAGTTAAGCAAACAAAAGAGATTCGAGCGAATCCGCAAGAAAACAAACAAAGGGACGGACGGACTGGTCAACAGGGTGGTCAAGGAGGCGGGACTAAGAGAAATGAAGTCAAAAGGCCTCGACCGTAGGTTGCATGGTTAGGAATAGAGTTAGGATAGACATCCAGAAATGTAACGCTCTTAATTTTCCCCGCAATTTTCCATACAATTTTGACTTAAGGCTGCATATAATCAGCTATATGTATGGTTAGGATTAGCGTTCAGTTTGCAAGTTTGGGATTGATCTCTAGGGATTCAACGAACTTCAGTTGTCCACGATATGCAAATTATATTTTACACTCATATTTGTGTGAGAATAGAAATGCAAGCGAAATACGATTTCTACATGATTGGGATTAGCGTTAAGTTTTTCTGATATTTTTCATTTTTCCACTGGTTCATGATATGATAATGGTATTTAACACGAAATTTTGTCGTTTATACTGCAGATTTATACTTTTATAGGCATATTGTTGTTGTATGGTTAGGAATAGAGATAAGTTTTGACGGTTAGGGTGGAGAACTTGAAATGCAACGGATTTTCCACTTGTCCATGATATGATAATGGAATTTCACACGAAATTTTGTCGTTTATACTGTATAATTGTAGTTTTAAATAATATATTGTTATTGTGTGGTTAAAAATAGAGATAAGTTTGCACGGTTAGGATGAAGTACTTGGAATGCAACTTTTTTAGTGTTCTATAAAATGATAATGGAATTTTACACGAAATTCTTTAGTTTTGAATGTATATTGTTGTTGTATGGTTAGGAATAGAGATAAGTTTGCACGGCTAGGACGGACCCACAAGAAAGAAATTTCTTGAATTGACCACTATATTTTGATTAAAACTTTCTCAATTATACTAAAAAATATATTAAAATGTATTTGTGCAAAATAAATACAAAAAATATATACTAAAGTATAGTAAAAACTTCCTTGCATGGTTAGGATTATCATTAAGTTTTCACGGTTAGGAAGAACCCTCACGAATTCCACGTTTCCAAATATCGTTATTTTTTAAATTTTTATGCAAAACTAGAATGATAAGATTAATAGAATCTTAAAATAGTGCGTACAGTGAGTGTAGTCTGGATTTGATGTCCATTGTTGAATGCATTTACATCAATATTAAAAAAAAAGAACGTCATTAAATTTTAATAATTCTATTAAAAGCAAAAATATGAAATATTTGTCGAAATACGTAATTACGGAAAGCGTAATCCATCAACCATGTTTCAATTTACGTTCTATTATTCCGATAAAAAATTAATGTTATTTTTCCTCGAGGGTTTGTTTATTTGTATGTTGATTTTACTTCAGAATGAAGAAACGAGTTTTTGATATTTGCATTCGAAATGCAAATATTAAAAACCTATTTTCAATTCCATTTAGAAAAGAACCCACATTCCAATTAAGTTTCGTTATAACGCTCTTCCATTCTTCTGATATGCTTTTTTTTCTAAATCCTTAAGTAATTTATTTTTGCTTTCAGCCATATGATGCATTTAGGATAAAAGCTTTTTTTTAAACATGGAATGAGGCAGCCATCTTGAATTGGGTAATGTTCAGATTTAAACATAATTTGAAAATAATACAAATAAAAGTTTACTCCAAAATAGAATCATGTTCTGAAAGAAATGCTATATGGGCGTGTTTTTAATGTTTAAAACAACTTTAATCGTGGAATGTATTTAAAATAGCAGAATTTTCAAAATGAAGGCAATTCGAATTTAAAGAAATCAGCCATGTTGGAAATGATATGCTGAAACTAAGTAAACTATAATGGAGTTTTCAACTAGCAAACTTTAAGGATTCCAGGATGGTCGCTTCCACTTGTGGAATGGAAAAGAGAGGCCATGTTGGAAATGCAAAGCTGAAACTTCATAAAAAACCAGGGTTTTTTTATGTCAGATGTCACATGTCAGAGATGCTAGCATATTGGAAGAGAAACTATGTTTTCGAAAGTGGACACTTCCGGAATGAAAAAAAGTCACCATGCTGGAAATGTCAAGTTGAAACTCTATATATCGACAAGAGTTTTTAACCGTAATTAGGTAAACTAAAAGATTAAAAAATGGCAGCTTCCAGAATCAGACAAAACGGACATATTGAAAATACTAACGTATATGCAGTAAAAATATTCATTCAAGAATGGCCACTTAGGGAATGGAAAAGAGCGGCCATGTTGGAAATTTCAAGATAAAACTTCATAAACTATCAGTGGTATTTCAATCACAATAATTCAAACTAAAGGGTTAAAAAATGACCGTTTCCACAATCAGGCAAAACGGCCATATTGGAAATGCTAACATATTGGCAGGAAATCCATGCTATCAATGTGCTGGAATAAAAGAGCGGCCATGTTGGAAATACCATCTCAGGAACCTCGTATGCCAGCAAGGGATGCTCAACCGGAATGATGCCAACTACAATAAGGTCACGTGATGTCGTCCGTGACGTGATTTGCATACGTTCCATCAATTTCCTTCAGTTGCCTGGTTTTGATTTGATATTCCCCCTATTGTCTAGTAGTCCTTCGTGAGGGGGCGCATCGATCGCCTCCATCGTCCAATGAGCTTCGTCGCCACCTGTTCGACTTCCCAAGCACTTACGACGCCAGGGGGCGCCGCTGCCTCGACCGTCGTTAAAAAGCGAGCGGCGGCTTCGAAGCGCACTTAACTTACTGGAAGCCAGTGTCGCGGGAGCAGCGGTCAAGCGGACTCCGAAAAAGCCAACTTTCGGTCAGGAAAAAACTGGAAAACTTGGAAAGTCAAGAATAGGTTGGGAAAACGAACACAAATCGACTTTTGGACGGCTAAAAAAGTTAAACCAACGAATGGAAATCGACATGTTTTGACTTGAAAAACTGAGAAAATCCGAGTGAATAAACGGACTTCTAGACTTGAAAAAGTGAGAAAAATAACCAAAACTCAACTGGGAAAACTGTGAGAAACTCTACTCCTGTTTGACTTGAAAAAAGTGAGAAACAAAACTGAGGAAAAAAAACTAACTGAAATAAGTAAGAAAACTTATGGAAATTCAACAGGAAAAACCGTGAGAAAACCGACTTCTGTTCACTTGAAAAAATAAGAAAACTGACGAAGAACAAACTGGAAAAGTCCAGAAACGAGACATGAAAAACATTGAGAAAACCGATGAAAATTCTGCGAATTTTAGTTTGAAAAACTGAAAAATGGAGTTGAAAAAGTGTGAAAAACGTCCATAAAACCGAAGTTTTCTCACTCCTAAACTGTTGACCTTTGACTCTCTCGACTTCACTAGGGTCCCAGGAATACATCCTCCTAACCCCAAAGGCAACCTTCGACTTCGCTCATCCAAACCATATCCATGGCTGGGACCTTTTCGTATGCTTTTGGCCCATCCCCGAGTGACCATTGAGGGCATCGGAATTGAGGGGTTCGGATCAACGACGTCCGACATGGGAACGGGTAAGTACATTCCAGAAATGTCCATTCATTCTATCTGTAATTCCTTAAAAGCTGGTCCTATAAATGCTCCAAATGTTCATCGCTAATCTCGTATACGTGTTCTTTAAATGCCCTTAAAACTGGAGAGTTAGCTTAAGCATGTTCGTTGAATTTCAGAATCTCTGATAGAATGTTTCTTAAATTCCTTCACACTCCATTGACCATTTCAGCCCCAACGTTCCTTAAACGAATAGAATGTTCATCAAATGTCCCAAACTTAACGAATTTTTTCATTAATGCCCTAAACTTTCATTTCCAATACCCACAGTGTTTCCCCTAAATCTTTCTTAAAGGCATTCATTAAAACAAATACCTTAAATGATTTAAAATATCATCTATATTTGTAGCAAATTTTCAAAATTCCCTAAGCTTTCAGCAATACTTCCCTAATATGCCCTAATAGTCCAACGATAATGCCCTATATTGATACTTCAGAACATTTCTAAATGCCCCGATTTTAACCCTATTTTCAACACGTTCCTTAAATACTTTATATTGTATTGATAAAGTCATCAAGTATCATAAGTGCCCTAGAACTCCGTGACCGGTCCTTTAACTATCATCGATATTTCTAGAAATTCAACGCCCTAGAAGTTCATAACACTGGTTAGTTTCCTGGGACTCAAGAAAATTGATCTATTAATAAATAGACATTATGGGATTATCAAAGGAATTCTTATAAATATACAGATTTCAGGGCATGAATTTGTAAGATATTTCTGAATTTAAAAACTAGGTCACCGAAGCTAAATTTTGAAAATAAATATCTAATTTAAAAATATAGGTTTTTTAAGACCTAAGAAATTTCTTAAAATGTCAAGATTTTTTTGCTAAAAATTTCTGTTATTTTGAAAAAATCCGTACGTTTAAAGACCTAATATCTATCACATTCTTTATATTAACATAGGCCTACAATACAGGCCCTTTGAAACTTAACTGTAAAAATGTAATATGCCCCTGAAATCAGCGATCACTGCTGACACCAGAGTCTTAAGTGTTTGCCAACTCTAAAGGGTAGGCAAAATGTTTCCACGTTTTTGTTAAAGGGCCCTTTGAATGAATAACGACAATTAATAACTGCTTACTGGAATTCTACGAAATTCTGAGTGTTTTTTTCGAGAAATTAAATTAAATTTAAAATGTCCCTTAATTTAGGCAATCACTGCTATCTTTGGAGACTTGAGTGTTTGTCTACTTTCAGGGGCAAAATAACACTAAATTGGGCTAATTCCAAATTTCAAGTAGATTTTTGGAAATTGTCATAAACTGAATTTAAGGTAACATTTCATTTAATCAGGTTTAGGAATTATTTAATGTATTGTTAATTTATCTTTTGATTAATATCCGACAAATGCAAAATTCACAAAAATGAACAGTGAAATTTTTTACCAATGCTAGGATAGAGCTTTAGGGCCTAATTACGAACATAAATAAAGGTCTTTATCCAAATATAGCATTGATCTCCTAGTTTTACTGGAACATTTTATTTCAAACAAATAATAAAAGATAATAATCATATCAAATATTAATCATAATACTAAATATTAAAAATACTAAATACAGAAATGGTCCTTTAACTGTGATAATGCCCAATATGCAATTGATAGTATTAATGAAGAGATTACAGAAATTCAAAAATAGTGTTTGCTTACATGGGATTTTTCAGAATAGGACTATACGAGTTGAAGTAAACCTGGTCTATAACAAGCTTTCACTTCTGGTAATGACTTTAGGACCTTTGGGAATAATTTAGGTGATAAGCCTTTTTTGCATGCCAGAAGGGAAAGTTATCAACCTTAGTCAACGCATGGATCATAAACAAAACAATGCAATAATCCAAGTCACGGAATGGATTACGTCCTAATTGAAAACTGGCTTGCATAAATACTATCCAAATCGGTTGAAATCGGTGTGCGCATGCGTTATATACACCACCTCGCGAGGTTTGAATATAGCTTAAGGCATCATGTCGAGAACGCCATCTGGTTGTGCAAAAAAAGCTAATAGAGCTAATGAACATTAGCATACATTTTATCTTAATCGGTTGAAATCCATTTCGTGACTTGGGCTAATAATAAACAGAAAAACAACACGGCATTTAAAAAGCGCATAAATCAACCGTGCTGTAACTAAGAATGGTGTATGCTTCACAAACATACCAAGTTCTAAATCTACAAATATAGGATAGGCCTACGTCTAGAACACGAGATTTAGAAATTTAGAACGTGGGGTTCCGATGAATGTTTTCAGGGATTCCACGAGATCTAGAAATTTAGAACGTCGGGTTCAGTGGAATGTTTTCAGGAGTCACACGACATTTAGGAACTTAGAACGTTGGGTTCCGTTGAATGTTTTCAGGGGTTCTACGAGATCTAGAAATTTAGAACGTCGGGTTTAGTGTAATGTTTTCACTGGTTCCACGAGATTTAGAAACTTAGAACGTGGGATTCAGTGGAATGTTTTCAGGAGTCACACGAGATTTAGAAACTTAGAATGTTGGGTTATGATGAATGTTTTCAGGGGTCACACGAGATTTAGAAACTTAGAACGTTGGGTTCCGTTGAATGTTTTCAGGAGTCACACAAGATTTAGAAACTTAGAACGTTGGGTTCTGATGAATGTTTTCAGTTGTCACACGAGATTTAGAAACTTAGAACGTAGGGTTCCGTGGAATATTTTCAGGGATTCCACGAGATTTAGAAAATTAGAACGTGGGGTTCCGTGGAATGTTTTCAGGGGTTCCACGAAATTTAGAAAATTAGAACGTAGGGTTACGTGGAATTTTTTACACCTGACCCAGAGTGAATATAAAAAGGGGTTTCCTCTAAACTAACGATAAATCTCTCCTTTTCACAAGTTTAGGGAAGAGGAAAAAGAGGAAAAAACCTTAAACCCGATTTGCTATATTTGAAAATTTCGAAATCCCTTTTTATGTGAAGGATTGGGCAGTTTAGCGTTAAACGGAAAGGGAAGTGTGGTGTAGTGTTCCTGCACGCTATACTACCGTTTAGACCTAATTCACGCCTTAGGAAAAATCGGAGGAAGAGGAATAGAAGGAGGAAAAAAAAGGACAGGGGTCAACCACGTGGTCGTCTCGCATTTTTGCACCCCCAGCCGCCATATTCCCACGCAAACGGACCCTTCCCTCCTATATTCCTTTCGTAGGAGGATAGCTTTTCCCTACCAAAAAGTAAAATCAACACAGATGGAGGAAAATCCACCAAATAAAAAAATAGAGAAAAACAAAAAGAAGGAGGAGGAGAGGGACGAGATTAACCGCGAATCCCCTCAAATCAAACGCGAATTAAGAGGAATTACTCCATTTCAAACCCTCGTTTTATAGGCTTATCTCACAGCAGGCATTTTGAGACCAAAACGGAAATACGTGAGATGTCTTTGAGGGTTTGGACAAAATCGACTTAACACTGTTTGGTTTGGGGTAGATTTTTTGGGGGAAATTGTAAGGGTGTTGTCTTAGGAAATCAGCAGAATGTTGGGATGGTTAAAAAAAATTCAATGATTTGCTTTTTGGGAAATTGTTAGGTTTCTAACATAGATTCTAACACTTTATAATTTGCGCGATATTATTTTGATAAATCATCAGCTTTTATTTTTGAAAATCAACAGGTTTTATTTTAGGAAATCATCAGGTTTAATTTTGGAAAATCGACAGGTTTTATTTTAGAAAAACATCAGGTTTAATTTTGGAAAATCGACAGATTTTAGTTTAGAAAAACATCAGGTTTCATTTGGGAAAATTGGCAGGTTTTATTTATGGAAATCATGAGGTTTTATTTTGAAAAATCCTTTAGTGTTTTTCAAGGAAATCGAAAAGCATTTGTAGAAAATTGTGACAGTTTTGGGAAATATATTATTGAAAGCTGTTTTGGGAAGTTGTTCTAAGAAAAATAAATGTTTTTTTAGGAAAACCAAAGATTGTTTAGAAAATTAAAACATTCCCACATGGTACTTATGTACAGATTGTAGGGTATTAAATAGAATTGCCCTATTGTTATAGAAAATAAAATTCTAATAACCTTTTTAAGAAAATTTAAAAATTTGTTTTAGGGAAACATTTAAAAAACATGGAAATATTCTGGAATTTATAAGAATATATAGAATTGACATGACAGGGTTTTATTTTTGAATTTTTTTAGAATTTCCTGGCAAACCTTTACGGTTTTTTTGTGGAAATTATTGGTGTACAGAATAGGGCTACATTAATTAAACTAAATTCTCATTGGCGAAATCTATATTTTTTGTTTGCTCGTGGGATGGACATTAATGGACATATTTGGTTTTCATTTTCAGGCGACAGACTTTTGGACATCCCTTGCAAAGTTTGTGGAGATCGAAGTTCGGGCAAACATTACGGCATTTACAGCTGTGACGGTGAGTTCTTGGCCGCCATTTACATCATCATTTTGTCTCAAGCTGAAAGTTGGAATGCGATGGAATCCTATTAGGACCGCCATCTTGGTCTATGTAAATTGTCATGTTGGCAATTTAAACGTCTTTCTCTAGTCGCCATACTTGACGCCCTTTGCCCTTTTCCGTCCATAGGTTGCTCGGGTTTCTTCAAGCGTAGCATCCATCGCAACCGCGTGTACACTTGCAAGGCGCAGGGCGAATCAAAGGGCAAGTGCCCCATCGACAAGACCCATCGCAACCAGTGCAGGGCCTGCAGGCTCAAGAAGTGCTTCGAGGAGGCCATGAACAAGGACGGTAAGGCTCTCAACCACTCTCACAGCTCAACCAAGCCCTTCCCACTGCCACAAAGCCACTCCCACAACAACCAAGCCACTCCCATAAATACACTGCCATTACAGATAAGCCACTCCCACTGTCACTAAGTAACTCTTCACTGCCAACAAGTCATTCTTATTGCAACTAGGTTACTGTACACTGCTACTAAGCCCCTCCCACTGACTCATTACACTAAGCATCATTTTACACATTCACTCCCATTGCCACAAAGCCACAACTACCGCCACTATAACCAAGCCACTCCCACTTTGACTAAGTAACTCTTCACTGCCAACAAGCCATTCTTATTGCTACTAAGTTACTGTACACTGCTGCTAAGCCCCTCCCACTGACTCCTTACACAAAGCGCCATTTTACACATTCACTCCCATTGCCACAAAGCCTCAACTACTAACACTATAACCAAGCCACCCCACTACAACCAAGCCACTCCCACAAATGCACTACCATTACAGTTAAGCCACTCCCACTTTCACTAAGTAACTCTGCACTGCCAACAAGTCATTCTTATTGCTACTAAGTTACTGTACATTGCTACTAAGCCCCTCCCATTTCATTACCAACATGGCACTCAACGCTTAAAGACACACCCACTACAACAAATTCACTACCATTGCCACTGAGCTACCTCCTATTGCCAACGAAGCCACTGCCACTACAAACCAAGCTACTCCAACAAATACACTACCATTACAACTAAGTCACTTCCACTGCCACTGAGTAACGCCCACTGTCACTAAGTGACTCTTCACTGCCAATATGTCATACTTATTACTGCTAAGTTACTGTGCACTGCTACTAAGCCCCTCCCACTATCACTAAGCCACACTTCACTACCATCAAGGCAATAATTACATAAAGACACCTTCAACAACTAAGCCACTCAAACAAACACACTATCATTGCCACTAAGCCACTCCTACTGCCAGCGAAGTCACTGCCAGTAAATTAATCACAACTACTACAGTTAAGTCAATTCCATTGCCAAAAGCTACTCCCACTACTGCTTATCGAAAAAAAAAAGGAACCGACTAATCCTAAAATTGTACACGAAGGAGTAAAGTCAGATTATTCTGTACTAGCCAATTTTCCGAAAACGAAATTACTAAAATGCTCAAGCATGTTGACATAGCACACGATCCGCCTCCCTTTTGCGCGAAACACGTCGATAATTATTAATTAATAGTGTGTGGTGAGAATGGAGCTTGCTCTTCATTCATTTTTGATAAAGGACACACGCGTGCCTCGTTGACCCTTGACCTCCTCTTGAAGGGGGCAATGGGAAAAAGGCCATCGTGCGTGCGGAGAGGGGGAAGCAGGCCATTTAATCCCTCTTGTAACTTCATCATTTCGCCCTTTTCCCTTTTGTACCCTTGGCTAATCGCTCGACACTCGACGAAAGGATCGATATACAGTTAACTTGTATTAAAAAATACAACAGATTTACCAAAGCGAAAAAGGCGACATTTTTATAGGGTTAAAACTCGATGAGGGCGGCCATCTTGTTCGAAAATCGAACATTTGCCACCGCAGTAAACAGTAAAAGTACAAAAAGGAGGTTTCAGAGACGTGCATACTGATAATCCTATATTGAATAGAAATTCACTTGTCATTGAAATTCTTTATAATTGATAAATACATTTTCCAATGTTAACGTTTCCCTATCTTTCCGACACTGTTTCAGTGCAGGGCAAACACACATCACATGTCCCAAATCCTCTATGCCCTCCCCACACAAGTCACAAGTGGTATCCACCAGCCGGAATACACTAATACACTTGACCATTGAGTTCCCAATTGTGTGCATAATGTTATATTCAATTGTATACAATAAACATAGTTCATTGGATATTGTCTTTTCATAGCAAACCTC
>JAQGAE010002738.1:0-16758 GCA_034696685.1 Julus scandinavius | reverse complement strand
CTAAATTGATTTTTCTCTTAGTTAAGTGAGTCTCTTAGTTAAGTGAAAACTTAGGGGCTAGTGCGAACATAGCTTAAAAGCATATTTTTCAACGGTCCCAAGAGTATGCTTTTAGACAGGCTCTACTGTATGATAACTTCGTTCGTTGTTGGACAAGGTTTTATGGACCTAAATGCAACTAAGACTAAAAAGAACTAAATGTTAATGGATCAGTCATATTAGGGACAGATTGGACCACAGCTCCTAAGACTACAGCTCCAAAGGGGCCATTCAAAAAGAACGTATCCGAAATTTCTTCAAAATCGACTTTCCCCTCTACCCCCCCCCCCCCTCTTGAAGACGTCCTTTTTGAATGGCCCCAAAGGCACACCATGCATATGTTGGCTCTTAAATTATGGGAGGCCTAGTCAGAAAAACCACTACATTAAAAAAAAACAGGCAAAAAGAACAACAGGTAACAAGGATGTTATATTAAAAAGTAGGCAAATGGAGGACTAAGATGAAGTGAATTGAGATCACTGGGAAAAGGGAATGTTCTAGTATCGCCAATGATGAAGGACGGGTGGAGCAGGACAAGTCTTTGGACAATAAAATTCCACATGGTCCCATTCCAGAGATTGGAGAATCTGAGAAACAACCTGTAAAGGGCCATTAAGAAAGGACCTCTCAGAAATTTCCTCAAAAATTGACCCTCTTCTCCCCACCCCCTGTCCACATGGTGTCCATTTTAACCCAGTCAGTTATATAATAGCTGAAAATCGATCTAATCCATTCCTTGACTACAGCTAGAGTGATAAAAATTGACTAAAATCACTAAATTAAGCAATATTATAATCGGAGGATAACTTAAGTTATTCACATATGTCAAGTATTTCCCAAGTGTTGAAATATGTTCACAAAAATTTAGCAAATGAAGGAAAGTTTAATGGCTATCTACACACATCGGTTTCATGTCCGTTAAATGTAAGAAATTATGATAATGGAAAACGATAAACATTTCCCTGACGTGTGTAAATGGATCTTTAATTATTTTAAATCATGAAAAAGCTTAAAATACTTACTTTTAGCAGATATCATCGTTGGAATTTTATGTCAATCTTGTTTGAATTTGCACAAATTTCGGTTTCCAAATTGTCGCGAACTATATTCACAAATTGCACAGTTTTTCCCTCGCTGTCTGCACACGTTTCCTCGTTCTCTGTCCAAAAATATTTGCAGACAGAAGCTGATTGAATTCGTGCCATGTGACCGAATCTTTTCAGTCACCTGACTGAGGGCAACTAGCGCCACCTACTTGACCACCCCTGCCAAGGTGAGAACCTGGATAATTGCTTTGACCTGGCTCTGGGGTAACACCTCTTGAACGAGGGATTTTCGAGCAAAACTGACAGAATTTGTTTTGGAGGGCGATTATGGAGGTTGGGCAACAAAATAAATTGTGAAATCGAGATGTATTAAAATTTGTAAATCCGATCACAGGTTACATCAAATCATTTCCTGATTTTTTTAATTTTTATTCTAATGTTGCGTTTCAGCGCAAATTTCCATTATGAACTATTGAGATCATGATCTTATCAGGCTGCATCCATATCTAAAATAGCGACCAAGTTTTAATTAGATTAATTAATGAGATTGGTTAATAAGATTTCTGGAATCCCCCTTTGTGCTTGACGCAGGTTCATGGCCAAATTATAAAGAATTTATTTCTCCCGCCAATGTTAGTGCGCTTTTCTTACATTATTGGCGGGAAAGATTGCCTGGAACAATTTTCCAAAAGAGGGCTCTAAAATTAGGCAATGTGAAGCCATGTGAAATATCAACACACAACGATATTGTTTTTAAAATGGCCACCTGTGGCGCTGTTGTACATATGAGAACCAGTGTCTGTTATAAGATGTGAATTTTGCCTGACTGGTCACATCTGTTATTTGATTACCCCTACTTTACCATAAACTTAACAAAATCTAAATCTCCACCACTACCCCTTACTTGGAAACAAAACATACTCCCATATTTACAGGAAAACCCACTTAATGCAATCTCTCTTTCTGAATGAACATGTGGCGACACGAATATTTTCCGAACGTGCACGCAGTATGACATGCACGTGTTAAAAAGATTTAAACTTTTAACACGTGCACGCGCTATGACATGCACGTGCGGTTTAGAAATCTAAAAATTTAAATTTTAGATTTTACTAGTCAGTTCTGGTTTTGCTCTTCTTGATGTTCAACTTGTATTTTCAATTCATCTTGATTCAAATCAATATTAAATAAATATTGCTGATTATTTTGGAAGTCTAATTATCCTCCAAAAACACTTAATAGGCCCTAATTTATACAAGGAATATTTGCACTATTCCCAAATACCTTGCTCTCTGGTGAGATGGGCCGAGTCCCGACTTAGGACCCATGTATAAATGAACCTGTCTAAAAGCATATTTTTCACGGTCTCAAGAGTATGCTTTTAGACAGGTTCTACTGTATAAAGCCGGGTCTCCACCATGAGTATCATGAATCAGACTCTCGATTTTGTTGAAACAAGTTTGTAAAAATGTTTGCTTACCAGTTTTGTTTCAGCAAACTTATGACGCGTTTTTCAGTCTAGAATCGTGAGTTTAGACTCATTTTCGCGATCGCTCGGGTAGCGGTCTAGATCAAAGAAAAAAATGAGTCAGCCGACGGCTCAGCCATCGGCTCAATTGAGACCTGATCTGACAGTGTGCAGACGAACTGAAGTTCAACGATACAGCGGATTGCAAAAATAACGTTAAAGTTTTTAAATATCAATATCTAAATACACAATGTAGTACATATGTTTTTAGAAATGTAGATCGTTTGCAATGCGCTGGTCTAAAATTGTGCAGACAATAGCGAATCTGCCATATATGGTAGGAGCGCCATAAACAATACACATTGAATTCGTTTTTGTTTAGTCTTTTGGTGGAGACACTCAGCTTCATTATCATTCTTGTGACTTCATGGTTTTCGGTTTGTTTTTTGTTTGTGTATGTGGATTCCAGACTCATTTTGCATGATACTCCTTATATAATTTTTCAACCCAGTTCATATCATAAACAATACAATTTTAACCGATATTACAATTAAATTAAAATCATACGTTTATTCATTTTTACGAGTCGATTTATGTTTTATAAAATCGTTCTAAAATCATTATATACACACAATTTGCCAAACTGTTTACAGACGCCATTTACGCAAAATCACTGTAAATGGGAGATCCAATATGGCGGAGAAGTACGGAGTCTTTTTCCAACATGGCGTCTACGTTATGTTGATTTCAACCTAATTATTAAAACTGTTCTTCTCTTAAATTATATTTATAGTTAAAAAATACACGAAAATACTTTTTTTTTAGAATACTTTCGCCGTTTAAAAAAAACTTATGCGTCTGGATTGATTATTTCTAGTATTAATTAATCAATAATTAACGTTTATCCAGCAGCATTTGCCGCAATCCAGTTTAAAGATGAGCTCACTTTGTGATAAATTCCAGGCTGACGATCAAGGGCGCATCCGAAACCTGCAGAAGTGACCCCTATCAACGTCCACTTGCCATTATCAAGAGACATTAACGGACCTCCAGAATCACCCTGAAAATTTACAACAACAAAAATTTGTTAAAATACAGTAAATATCAATATCCCGAAATTTGATTTCTCATGTTTTCTCTTTAACTGTGGTCACGGAATGAATTTCAACCTAAAACAGAAAACCGAAGTGGATCATCACAAATCGCTTTTTGACTTGGGTGAAATCCGTTTCGTAACCTCAACTATTGGTTTTCATATCAGCAAATAGCGCAATTTTCATATAAATTAATCAAAATAAACCTTAATGAATTCAACATTGGCGTGAGCATTAAACAGTAACCGGAACTGATTACTAGAAAATCAGTTCAGTGAGCTTGCGCACATCCACATCCGCCAAAATCAGCATTTCCGTTTAGAACTACAACATTTTTTTGAAATTGGAATGCCTTCACGCGCGTCACGTGCACACGCACTCTATGCACGTGCTATGAAGAACGTGCTGTTCTTTTTAATTAAAATTCGTTGTCCCAATTCTAATTAGTCTTTTGAATTCACTGTTTTAATTCAATTATCTCTCGTTTGTGCTGTTAATTTAATGTTGAATTAACCTTGTTTCATTTGTTTAATTTCAACAACTTCTGCTCAAGTTATATTCATCAGATTTGTTGCCATTTTATGAAAATCTCAACATTTTTCAGGTACAAAAAATCCACCTCAGGTCAGAGATTTTTAAAATGAAAATTTGAACATTTATATTTTAGTTTTGATCAAAATTTACATTCAATTGTTTATTTTTTATGTACGTATATAATTTTGAAAAGATGCAATAATATAATTTTTAGCCAAAATAAGCCAAAATTGCATTCCTCCCAACAACTTAAATTCAGTAAAATAGGAAATAGAGATGCCTATCAAACTTACAAAAATCTAATATTTTTATAAAAATTTGCGGAAATCCTGAAACAGTTTTGAGTATTGTTTTTACATTATTTTCACACCTGAATCCACCATGCAAAACAGAAGTAAGTATAATTGCTAAGATGTTTAAAAAACTTGGAATAAATTACCAAACAGGCATCCTTTTTGCCTTCCTTGTATCCTGCACACATCATTTCCGGATATAGAAGCAGTGTGATGCCCTTTTCTTCGTGCCACCTAGTGCACTCCTTGTCAGATATGAGGGGTACGTAAACCTTTTGGAGGATGTAAGTACCAGTACGACTTTCTGTAAAGACAATAAGAAAAAAAGGCTTAGTGATGGGGGCGAAACGAGTCCTAAACAAGCGTCTTAGGCGTGACTAATTAATTGCATGGAAAAACCGTTTAATTGTTGTCTAATTTGTGGACAATTAATGGATGATTAAATGTAGGTTGCGAGGCCTCGAAGTTTGCACCCCCAAGGGTAACACACAACGCCATGGCTACCTTGTTTTTTTAAAAAGAACGCTCCCTGAATTCTATTAGTGAGGTACAGGTTGTGGTTTATAGGTGGCGCCCCAATTCCCAACCGGTTGGGATACACTGCGAAAAATTGCGGTTAATTAGAGGGAAAGGATATTACTACTTATTGAATTTATTACAGGAAATGAGGATGATTGCCTTGTTTACGTGGAACAAATTACTGATATCAGATAACTTACAAAGTTAACGTGACAAAATGAACTTGTTTAAAAAAAATGTTCAGGAAACAAACAAAACAATTATGAAATAAACTACGTGTTATTCAAGCAATACATGTAAGCATAACGAAATAGTTTGCAAATAATGGTTAAATCTTAATGTAGAAAAATGTGTTAATATTTGAGTTTTTTAAATGTTTTTATCACTTTATGACCATGTTACATTGTTGTGTTTTTATATTATCTTAAATAGCTAGTTTAAGAAGCTTTTTCAGAAAACAAACTTTCTTTTACTATAATTGGCTATTAAGACCACTGAGTCTAACAGGGTGGAAAATTGATATATGGACATAAATGAACATATTAGAAGTTGGGCATATATGGAAATATATACCAATGTACTATATCCATACACTATGACCATGTACGTCCGTATATGACCATACATGTCCATATATGATCATGCATATCCACGTATGTCCATATATGGCCATGTAAGTCCACCATAAGTCCGTGTATGGCACGTATGTCCAAATATGACTATGCAAGTCCAAATATGACCATGTATGTCCATATACGTCAATATATGACCATGCAAGTCCAAATATGACCATGTAAGTCCATATATGACCATGCATGTCCATGTAAGCCCACTGTCCATATATGGCTATGCATGACCATGTAAGTCCATATATATCACTACGCATGTCCATATATGGCTATAAGTCCAAATGTGACCATGTATATCCATGTTAGACCATGTATGCCCATATTAGACCATGTATGCCCATTTTAGACCATGTATGTCCATATTAGACCATGTATGTCCATATTAGACCATGTATGTCCATGTTAGATCATGTAGGTCCAGATTAGACCATGTATGTCCATATATGACCATACAACCCCATATATAATGTCCATGTGCCCCTTATCATGTTTATATCTCAAAATGTGCATCAACATAAAACACCGCAAATGGCCATATTTGTTTCTAGGCTTACCATATATGGTCATTGCATGGGACATTACATCATTAATATGGTATATTTGACCCTATATATTTTCACCATCCAGGGCTGTTTTTTTACCCATTCATGATTTCTGGCAGTATGTGAATGTATGACAATGTTTGTCCATACATGACTATACATACACATCCATCTACGCATATGACATGTCCAAACATGTACATGTGCCTATAGTCTCTATAATGCAATTTACACCGTATATGTGACATAAAACACCATATGTATATGTTCAGGGCCTCAGCCATACAGTATATGGAAATATCATATATAAGGCCCTAAATATTTGTTCCACCCGGTTGAGGCTGACAAGTTGAAACACCATGAACTCTATTGTTTAGCGAATCTTGGTTTCGTATCGATAAACAAGCTTTTGAGAAGAAGGCCTACATACACATCGATGTGTGGAGTGGGGATTTAAGGATGACCAATTTTTCTGGTTTTTAAGCTCCACTTCCGTGTTGCACTTATGTTACACTTTTGACTTTTTTTTATATGCTGAGAAAAATATGCGCCAGATCATAACGATAAAAAATAACATTAGCAAAATGTCAAGTTGGCAATTTGCAATGACCGTGTAACAACAGTCACACATCTAAACATCATTCAGAATCCATTTAGGTGAAATATGTAGGGCCAAAAAAAATATATATTAAAGTGAAGGATACATATACAAGAGCAAACGATTTGAACTTAGGTAACCCACAAAATAAGCAACATTACGGTGCACATTTTAACATTTGAATACATGTTTTCAAAAGGATTTTTATGATTATTTCACACGTTGATATTTAAAATAACGAAATCTTAACTTTATATTTAGGCGCCATTTAATAAAGGACATTCACGTTATGGACGTCCACTAATCATGGCATTTTTCATTTTTTCAATTGCGTTTTAAAGGTCAGTGAAAAAAGAAATGGACATCGAAAGAAATGTGGCCCCAGTCCCAAATGTATTTGCATTTTTAAAACCTCGAAAAAGTCAGGAATTATGCCTAAATTTGTGTTAAACACCAATTTTATGCTGGAATTTCTCTTTCGTGGTCAGGAAATTTCCGTTAATCAGAAAAATCTGGAAAAATGTAGCGGGAATTGGTAGCGAGACAGGTGCTTGAAAATTTATAGGATGAGCTTTTATATGTTCCAACAAATTTTCTGGACACCCTACTTTTAAAAAAAATTAAGGACGTCTACGAGGGAACGGGGAGGGGACAGGGGCTAAATGGCTAAAATGGACACCGTGTGGACAGGGTGTAGGGAGTCAATTTTTGAAGGATGGCCAATTAAAAGACATTAACATGTTTGATAAATTGTTTAGGGTCCCCACTTCATCAGGGGCTCACTTACCAGTCCGTCACTGACCGTCTGAAAACATGAATAATTATCGCATGTTCTAATATGACATTATATTAAAATATAGAAATGATAAATGCACATATTTTATGAATGTATAGTATAGATGTAAGGAGAAGTACATGTGTAGGGTCATATAGAATATGGCCAAACATGGTCTTAACTCTTTATGGTCACAGTACTGTGTTGAATTGAAGGAGGGCTTACCTATAGTCGGATCCGTTTTGCCCCAACCGGCGACAACGGCCATTTTGCCCTTACCGTCCACCCCCCTCATCTCTCCATTGGGCAAACAAATGGGCAAAATGTTATCCCTGAACTGAACTTTTCGATTAAGCCTTAGCAAGGCCAGGTCGTAGCGGTCAGGTTGGGTTAACATGTACATGAAGCTGGGATGAATACGTTTTTCGGACACCCCGTAAACGTCGTTGGGCAGTGGCTCGAAGTAACGTCCTGTGTCCTGCAAATCGTGTTCGCCCAATATCACAGATATTTGACCCAACCTCGCACTGTGAACAGAAAAACAATAACATACATGTAGAAAAACAATTGTTGATAATATAAACAACAACAACAACAATAAAACTGTTTTCAATCAAATGGAGGGCAGTTTATTTAAGACAAAAGCCATGGGGATTTTTGGTAGTATTTTATCATGGTGAACAAGCATGCGTTCGAATAGTGGTTTTACACACAAAATTTCATTTAAAAATAGATCAATTCATAGATTTTTACAATCCATAAATATTTGCATGATTAATTATCCACTATCGTTAATTAAAAATCTAATCTCCACTTACAAATGACTGTTTGAAAAGTTCGTGGCCTGATACACATGCTGCAACTACCTAAATTAGGCCACACACTTTTCAAACAAAAGTCCAAATTTGAATTAAAATAATATTTTATTTTATATTTTTTATAATTTTGAACAAAGATTCTGATGAAAACCTGAATTACACACAAAATTTTACATAAAAATAACCACAATTCATCGATTTTTACAATCCATAACATATTTGGATAATTTACTGTCCACTATCGTTAATTAAAAATCTAATCTCCACTTACAAACGACTGTTTGAAAAGTTCGTGGCCTGATACACATGCTGCAACTACCTAAATTAGGTCACGTACTTTTCAAACAAAACCCATAATTTCAAATTGTATTTTATAAAATATTATAAATTGATTGTATTCAGATATAAAATTGAACAGTGTTCGATCAGGGTGGGAAATTATGTTACTTACATGGATATATAAATCCTTATATGGCTATATAAGAAATTTAAACATGTTAAAAAAAGGTATTATTATGCAATATTTTTTTTCATCACTAGTTGTGGTCACGAAATGGATTTCATCCTAGAGGAAAACTACTAGGATGCAATTTACGTGAGTAATGTTAGTGGGCGCATGCGCTCTTGACTACAACAGCTGATAGAACTATATATGAAACAAAACCATGTTAAAAACATGTGCTTACTTGCGAACACAGTGCGCTGCCGTAGCAATGTAGAAGTTGTTGAGAAGTACACCGCCACACTGTTGCCCAGAAATCCTTATATGTGCCTTAGCGTAAAAGAAACATGGTTTTAATCAATTTGAAGTAAGGTTACTCTGGAAATTAATGATGAGGGTAATAATGCAGGTGATCGAGCATTTCCTAAAGTGGTTTTTATAAAGTAGAAAGCAAATTTCGTGAACATAATCTGGAGTAATTGCATGAAGTTGAACTTGAAAAGAATGAAAAATTTAACCTTTTTCGCATGAAAAATGATTAAAAGCCTGACAAAAATCGCTGCTTGGCAGCATTTTTACCATTGTAATGAATTTAAAACAAGTTCCGGTATCAATGTCGGAAGGGTAATCAATTTCAATACGTTTCTTTAAAACATTTCAGAAGAAAATGTCTAAAAACTAGAATGTGGTTCCCCTGATGATGAATTAGTAAACTTATTTTGTAGTTGAAGCATGCGGAAATCTATAGAGGTTGATATTGCATGGTTCACTGCATGGCACTAAAACTTCGCTGCATGACACTAAAGCTTCACTGCATGGCACTAACACTTCACTGCATGACGCTAAAGCTTCACTGCAGGGCACTAAAACTTTACTGCATGGCACTAAAACTTCACTGCATGGCACTAAAACTTCACTGCATGACACTAAAGCTTCACTGCATGGCACTAACAGTTCACTGCATGACACTGAAGCTTCACTGCATGACACTAAAGCTTCACTGCATGGCACTAAAACTTCACTGCATGGCACTAAAAATTCACTGCATCACACTGAAGCTTCACTGCACGACACTAAAAATTCACTGCATGACACTAAAGCTTCACTGCATGGCACTAAAACTTCACTCCATGACACTAAAGCTTCACTGCATGACACTGAAGCTTCACTGCATGACACTGAAGCTTCACTGCATGACACTAAAGCTTCACTGCATGACACTAACGCTTCACTGCATGACACTAAAGCTTCACTGCATGGCATTTAAGCTTCACTGCATGACACTTAAGCTTCACTGAATGACACTTAAGCTTCACTGCGCGACACAAAAGCTGCACAGCACGACACCAAAGCTGCACAGCATGACACTAAAGCTGCTCAGCATGGCACTAAAGCTTCACTGCATGGCATTTAAGCTTCACTGCATGACTGCATGACACTTAAGCTTCACTGAATGACACTTAAGCTTCACTGAATGACACTTAAGCTTCACTGCACGACACTAACTCTTCACTGTACGACATTAAAGCTTCACTGCACGACACTAAAGCTTCACTGCACGACACTAAAGCTTCACTGCACGACACTAAAGCTTCACAGCATGACACTAAAGCTTCACAGCATGAGACTTAAGCTTCATAGCATGCCACTTAACCTTCACTGCACGACGCTAAAGCTTCACAGCATGACACTAAAGCTTCATTGCATGACACTTAAGCTTCAATGCACGACACTAAAGCTGCACAGCACGACACTAAAGCTGCACAGCATGACACGTAAGCATTTGCAATTTCTACTAGTGTAGTCCTTCAATTAAACCAATTTACAAAACAACGATTTTTATCTTAGGTCACTTGGACCACAAGTTGACCTATCGTGACGCGTTCTGTTAACTACATGAACCTTTTAAATTGTTCACGTTTTCAACTTGTTTTTGGTCACGATTACTATCAGAAGAAGAAAAAAATCTAAACTACGATTAAATTGAATCTATTATTCATGAGCACTCATATTTTCGCATTGTTTCAGGAGGGCTAAAAACCTATAAAAATGCTCTGTTTTTGTATGGACCACGTAAAAACAATTTTTTGTTACTACATGAGATATGTCCAAGACTTCTAATATTTGACAGTGGAAGATTGATGAAATGGCAAAACCAGAAAATGCAGTTTTAATGTTTAAAAAAAAAATGTCGGCCAGGGGCTGAATGGCAGTCACACCAAATGTGTAATGACACCACCAGGGGGCTTCTTTTTCGAATTATCACCTCCGACCGCATTTTTGCATAAAAGCAGCTTGGTCAGGCTAAGAGGTAAGCATCACCACCCCACCCACGCGTACTCTACCCGCGCAACATCCACCCAGACAAGACTCCTTCCGCATATATATGTTTTACTCCAGTTTGTTTGAACACTATTATCGGCTATTGAATGGGACGAGGGCTAGGGAGTAGTTGAAATTTATATAACGTGCACTTGGTGCATCCAGGTCGTGTCACACATCCAAAATGACCCCCCTTCAAGCCACGGTCAAACACGAAATGCTCTTGAGGTGACCAGGATAAAAACCAGGAAAAAACCCTATCTTTCTACAAGAAAGTTACATCTTGAAATAGTAATGACTAACTAAACTAAAGGCTATTCTAATATTATGAAGCATCTGAAACACAATCAGGGGTCAAGGGTCAGTTTTTCGAATTATAATACATGGCTTACAAATTCTACAAAAACCATTAAAGGGATCTGAGGGGTCATTCAATGGAGTCATTAAAAAAAGACGTCCTCAAAATTCCTTCATAAATTGACTCCCCCTTAACCCCTGCCCACATGGTGCCCATTTTAGCACACACCCCCTCCCCTACCCCCTCATAGACGTCCTTAATATTTTTGTAAATTAGAGTGTCCAGAAAGTGTTGGAACATACAAAGACCCATCTACAAATCTTGCTACAAGTCAATATTCAACCAAAAAACCATTAAAGAGATCTGATAAGGGGTTATTCAAAAAGGACGTCCCCGAAATTCCTTCAAAAATTGACTCCCCCTTACCCCCTGTCCACATGGGGCCAATTTTAGCCCAGACCATCCCCCCTTTCCCCCCCTTCTCCTCCCCCTCATAGACGTTCTTAATATTTTTGTAAAGTAG
This sequence comes from Julus scandinavius, assembly GCA_034696685.1. Lineage (NCBI taxonomy): Eukaryota > Metazoa > Arthropoda > Diplopoda > Julida > Julidae > Julus > Julus scandinavius. The sequence continues at coordinate 4,818 of JAQGAE010002738.1, read as the reverse complement.
GGTGCCCAGAAAATTGATTGTTGGAACATACAAAGACAAATCTGTAAATTTGGGATAATATAGTTGGGAGTGAGGACACATTTCTTCTGGTGTCCATTTCCTCTTTCACTGATCTTTAAAAACTCAATTAAACAGAACATCCAGAAACTGAAAAATACCATTATTAGAGAGGACGTCCAACAATGGCTTCCCCCATCCCCTCCCCTCTGTCCACATGCCAGCAGACCCCCTCCCCCACACCCTCTTGAAAACGTCCGTTTTGAATGGCCCCTATGTGACGTGTAATAAAAATTTTGTTGTTCTAAAATATTTTTGATTAAATCAATTAAAGTCATTTAGGTATTTTGGAACCAATTACATGAATATATTTGACATTGATACTAACCAGCCATGGGAATTCAGCAAAAGAAGCAGTTTCACCTCCTATGATTCGTTTGCTAATGGACATTTTTTGCACACCGCATTCTGAAATGGAAAAGAATTAGGCAGCAGTAGACTTCCGGTCAGCTCAAGCTCTCCTTACGTCCGATATGGACTGATCTCAGCATGGAATATTTAAATGAAAAAAACAACAACTCAAGTATATGTTGTTTGTGGAGTTGTTTTTTGGTTTCACCTACTGATATGATTGGCTACGTGTACATCGTGTCTGGCTGGTGCTTTGATGGTTTGAATTCCTTTGGGAACACAACACGTGAACATCCAACTGTTACCACATTTGTTGAGAAACTGAGCTCCTCCCCACCAGCAAAACAAAACGAAAGTACAGCTGTATTGAGCCCCATTGTGGTAACAGGAATTGGGCACCCCGAATAATTCTGGAAAGATTCTCGCTAAAAAAAATAACGAAACAAAAAATGATAACGAACAAACAAAAATTACAATAGAAATTCATGTAAGAAACATTGGGAACAAATGGAATTTGGGCAAACTAGGAGAGGCATCCCGGGTGGAAAAATTATATTGGGGCCATATTATGTCCCATATATGCTCAATATGTATTATTTCTATAGATATATGGAACAAAACTTGCACTTGAAATGTTTCTCAAAATATTATTTGGAATGTTTCTCAAAGTGTTACTTACAAATGGTGAGGGTTCCGGCTGTATACCTGTAGTACTGCGTTTTTGTAAGTGGAGTGTCGTGTATCTATTTTGTGCTCAATGAGCGTTAAATAAATAAATAAACTTGGAATGTTTCCAAAAGTGTTACTTGGGATGTTTCTCAAAGTGTTACTTGGAAGGTTTATCAAAGTATTGTTAGGAATATTTCAAAAATTGTTACTTGGAATGTTTTTTAAAGTGTTACTTGGAATGTTTCTCAAAGTGATACTTGGAATGTTTCTCAAAGTATTACTTGGAATGTTTCTCAAAGTATTACTTGGAATGTTTCTCAAAGTATTACTTGGAAACTTTCTCGAAGTATTGCTCGGAATGTTTCTCAGAGAATTACTTGGAATGTTTCTCAAAGTGTTATTTGGAATGTTTCTCAGAGTATTGCTTGGAATGTTTCTCAAAGTGTTACTTGGAATGTTTTCAAAGTATTGCTTGGAATGTTTTCAAAGTATTGCTTGGAATGTTTCTCAAGGTATTATTTGAAATGTTTCTTAAAGTATTGCTTGGAATGTTTCTCAAAGTGTTATTTGGAATGTTTCTCAGAGTATTGCTTGGAATGTTTCTCAAAGTGCTAATTGAAATTATCTCAAAATGCTAGTTGGGATGTTTCTCAAAATATTACTTGGTATGTTTCCCAAAGTGTTACTTGGACTAGTTTTTCGAAATATTACTTTGAATATAACGTGTAAATTCAATATACTAATGGACATATACGGCCATCCATGGCTCTGTATAAGTTTTCTACCCGGGTACTAATTAAATTACCATCGTATTTCATCAATTAAAAGATGCCCTTTTTCCTAAATCGGATAATCGGTTAATCGATGGCGTCTTTAAATTGATGAAATATGGTATTTTGTTCAAGACATTTGAATATTAAATTCAAAATATGCGATTATTGAAAAACAGAATGAACTGAAATATTGAATAAAAGACTTTATAAGAGCAACGGATTATTCAATCTCTTTTGGAAAAATGGAAAAATGAAAATTTCCTTATTTTATAGAGTAATTAATCATTTTGTGGTAATGAATTTATGATAATCTCTGATTATTGGTTTTACCTGCTGGTCTTGAGGAGGCGGCGGCCGCCGATTCTGGCATCAGGAATAAAACCCAGTAGAAAATCAAAGTTCTCCATGGGATCTCACACATCGCTCAACGAAGGAAAAACCCTGAAATTAAACAAAATTGGAATTCGTTACAACAACGTGTACAGAGTATTTTTCCCCATATTAATATTTTATTATCCATAAATCGACGAGAAGTTTGGTAACATAGTACATGTAGTACACATCTAACATTTTAAGTATGAAGATTAGGATTCTTTTAATGGTAAAGATATTGCAAGTTTACTATATGCAGTACAATAAGAAGATTGTTTGAAAAGTTCGTGACCTCTATGACGCACTCTTCGTATTTATATTAGGTCACGGACTTTTCAAACACTCGTCAAATTGTCTCCTTATTATGTCCCATATTGGATATAAACCGTATATGTAATATTATCTTTATAGCGTACAAATATTTGCATGAAGATGGTATATATTATATACCCATAAATGTGTCATATACAGTCTAAATGCATCCTGTGTAAATGAATAACCTCTCTAAAAGCATAAAACGTGCCAGTCCCGACTTGGGACTCGTGTATACACAAATTAACCTGTCTAAAAGCATACTCTTGGAATCTGTGCAAAATATGCTTTTAGACAGGTTCATTTATACACAGGCCCAGGGTATAACCTGTCTACAAGGATACTCTTGAGACCAGTGAAAAATATGCTTTTAGACAGGTTCATTTTTACACGGGCCCAAGCCTAACCTGTCTAAAAGAATACTCTTGGAATCTGTGCAAAATATGCTTTTAGACATGTTCATTTAAACACGGTCCCAACGATAACCTGTCTAAAAGAATACTCTTGAGATCTGTGCAAAATATGCTTTTAGACAGGTTCATTTATACACGGGACCAATTATAACCTGTCTAAAAGAATACTCTTGGGATTTGTGCAAAATAATGATTTTAGACAGGTTTATTTATACACGGGACCAAGAATAACCTGTCTAAAAATATGCTTTTAATCAGGATCATTTATACACGTGCCCAAGCATACCTGTCTAACAGAATACTCTTGGGATCTGTGCAAAATATGCTTTTAGACAGGTTCATTTATACACGGGTCCAAGCCTAACCTGTCTAAAAGCATACTCTTGGGACCAGTGAAACATATGCTTTTAGACAGATTTATTTATACACGGGCCCAAGCATAACCTGTCTAAAAGAATACTCTTGGGATCTGCGCAAAATATGCTTTTAGACAGATTCATTTATACACGGGCCCAAGCATAACCTGTCTAAAAGAATACTCTTGAGACTGGTGAAAATATACTTTTAGACAGGTTCATTTATAAGCGATCCAGAGTCGGGACCGGCCCATTTTATGCTTTTAAAGAGGTTTATTCATTTACGCAGGATGCATTTAGACAGGTTCTACAATATATGATCAAATGTTTTCAGACATATGGAGATGTATCATATTTCTCCACCCATTTGAGTCTGGTAACTTAGTACACCATGAATTCATGATCTCTATAAGTATACAATATGCAAAATCTGTGTACCACCAAGGTGAAATCTGGAATCAAAAATCTGTACTTAATATCGTGTAAACAAGACTTATTTCCTCGTCTCCATCGCGTGTCTCAAATCTTATCTTGGTTTATAAAAGAAGAAAATAAGACTGTTTTTACAAAGGATTTCAGAGGTAAATTCAGTAAAAAAATGTCGTTATCTTTTAACGTGAGGTTGAAAAACAGCGAGTTTTATAGCGTAAAATCTCTAGTTTTCACGACTATCATAAATCTGCTAAAAGATTTCATCTGTATATTTCATAAGCGTTTGGGATTACATTTTTCAGATGTATTTTTTTGTAACGAGTATATTTTTTCTCCTCCCCTTTGATTTCTGTGTCAGATAGTGGGATTCCAAGGGGCAAATGGAAGTGTGCCTCGCCAATGAAAAACTTAATGGAAAAAATAGAGATATGTGACTCGCATAAATTGCCTTCAAAATGGACGAGATCTGGTGCAGATGAACCAGAATCAATGTGAACTTTTGTTCCTGTTCCGGTATACGCACTTCCAGATCGCATTAATTGGGTGATGTTAACAACACACTCACAATTCTAACTGAATTACATATATGGATGCTAATCCGGCTTCTCTATATATGGCACCGTTCTAAATTTGCCCAAGATATAAGTGGATAAATCAATCAACCCTGCAAGTCGGTCAGATGAATTTTTAATAGAAAATCACGCACCCACGTCGTTAGCGAACAAATATAAGCTAAGGCGAAATATTACATATACAATTCCATATATGAACTTTAGTTTTTGGCATAGGGTGGCTAACACTTTATATATACTGAATATAAAACATGATACTATACAACCATCCGGGTCAGAAAAATATACATCTGTATATTTGGACATACAGTGTACTATATGGGAATATCAGAAATTGTACAAGCATCGACATCTATGTCCACCCTGGTGGAAAATATACACATGGCCATATATGGAGTTTTATTTCGATGTATGGAAAAAATGTGGACTTTTACTATTTCTCAAAGTATAACTTGTATTATTTCTCAAAGTATAACTTGTATTATTTCTCAAAGTATAACTTGTATTATTT
>JAQGAE010002737.1:0-16762 GCA_034696685.1 Julus scandinavius | reverse complement strand
CTCTTTTTCTGGATCGATACGCAATCGGTATACACAGCTAGTAAGTTTACCCTCCTGTGGACAATGTGCTCGAGAAACTAGAAAGGTTCATTTGTACCTTATAACAACAGTACCAGCCAGGAAGTTGGATGTTAAAACGATATTCAAACGGTACTCTTTGAGTGTAATTCATAAATAAATAAATAAATATTCAACACCAATGGCATGAAGTATGTTGCAGATGCAGTGTACGAGGGGGTGCTGAGAAGTTCCTGGCTTTATTCTCTTTCAATTGAGTTAGAAACAAACAATCAACTGAATATGAAAGCTTAATATCTTGTTATGCAAGTGTGTGAAAACCAGTTTTTCCCCTTTCTTAAAACAGGTTTTGTTTTAGTAAGAACGTGACATGAGGCACGTTGTTAGAGGGACCATCATGAAGTTGTTGTTTCTGCAGGGAAAGTCTCCAAAGGATATTCATATTGAGATGTCACAAACAATGGAGGATAAGTGTCCTTCCTATACCACTGTAAAAACCTGGATATCTCGTTTCAAAACAAACATTAGATCAACATATGGCTCCTTCGTCAGTAGCGACTTAGACAGCATTGTTAGATTGAATTTGTACTAAATCTGGACATTTGCCAGGAAGGCTATTCCATCGTCTAATCGCACGCAAAAAGGACCAATAGTAACATCCGTCTTGGGGCACGAAGCTCGGTCAAAGAATTTGAGTGATTATGTCTACTCCTAAAGTGGTCGGTAGGCCTTAATATATTTGAATTTCGAGAAAGATTAAAACGTTTGAATAACCCCATAGATAACTTTTCGCGTCTGGATCTCAACGTGTCCCAATTTAGAGAGTGGAGCATTTCTGTCGCACTCGCGGAATGTCGGTAATTACCCGTAACAAATCTGGCTGCACTACGCTGGACGATCTCTATATCCTGAATATGAACCATCCTGTGAGGGTTCTAAATAGGAGCGCAATATTCCAACATAGGGCGTACCAGAGTTGCGTATTCAGTTTTCGCTACATTTCCGCACATTCTCGAAACACGCGTTGAATAAATCTAAAGCGTTGATTCGCTGCACCAACAATTTCTGTAAAGTGGTGATTCCAAGAGAGATTTTTGGTAATATAAACCCCCAGATACTTGACAGTATCAACGACAGCGAGTTGAACACCATCCGGAAAGTACTCCGTTTTCCGTTTACGAGAGATACTCATATCTATACATTTCCCTTTATTTAACTTCAACTGTCATTCATCGCACCATGAAGCCAGTACAACGAGATCGCCTCTCAGATTATAGTATAATAATGTAATTTTCAATAAATTGTGAAAATCTTTTAAGCAACACCTTAAACTTTTAAACATAGGCAATCACACATGACAACAATGTTATGCATGATTGCTACACTATAGAGGCAATTTTCTTTTTAAATCTAAATAACTAGAAATAATGTTATAAAATATTGAGAAGTTAAACGAAATTATAGATACAAAGGTTGTACTTATAAAAGCATGAGTAAACAAGTTTAATTAGTAAATTTAATTATTTGTATAATAAGCCCAGGGGGTCAGGACAAGTAATCCTTCAAACGTCATAGTCCTTCCTTATTATTCTGTTAAGAGCATTAAGATGAAATTTCACAACTTCAAATGTTTTCATTTTTTTTTTTGTATTTCGAGCTCAAACACCGAATAATGCGGTTTGTACATGTTAACTCGAAAAACTGTTTCCCTTCCCGAGGGAAATCAAGTAGGGAAAATACGTTAGGGAGACTTGATTTGCGTTAGAAAAGCCTCGTTTAATACATTTTTATTCAAATCAATAAGAAAATCTCGCTTTTCTTTGCTAAACAGACAAGAAAATTAAAGGTTTTGATTAAAATACATTTCATTTATTGAAGTGAAACCTAAACTATTCAACCTAGAGTAGATATCTGCAAATATGAACAGTGGAGTAGCGAGGGGGAGCAGGGGGAGATGAACCGAGAGCCAGTGGCTAGGGGGCGCCAAAGGGGCGCCCAGAGTTTAAAATGGATTTGTTGGATTATATATTTAACTCATTATTGATGAAACTTTACACTTATTTTAAGTAACACAATACAAACAATGTTGTTTTCCAGATACCAGTGAGAGGAAGGGGAGGGGGAGAGGAAGGGGAGGGGGAGGGAAGGGGGCGTAAATTTGAAATTTGGGTGTTTTGCTCTGGGCGTCAAATACCCCTAGCTAGATTCACAACAAACAACGGGTGAAAAAACAATCGAAATGGACCACAAAGGATTGGCAGCAGCAATTAGTGATATTGATGGTACCTAGAGAATGGTTGAACGAAGAGTGATGGACACTGGTCAGGGCCGAACAACTTAACGTCAAAAATCATTTGGACAAAGTCCGAAACCCCAAGCGAAACCAGAAACATAATTAAACGTCAGTCATGCACAAACACTTCATTTGGCAAGAAATCAGTGAGGCAAAAACCACAGCAGCAAAAACACATCATTAAAACCAAAGATAGGCCTAATAGACAATGTTGGCTCAGAGTATGGTGGTCAATTGTGGATATCAAAATAACCATACTCAAATGTATGCCCAACAGTGTTGAGCAGTAATTGAGTACATTGAATGAATTTGAGTAACGAGTACAAAGAGTAATTTGAATACAAAATGTACAAAAGTAATTGAATGCAAATGTACTCACAATGGGTGATTTCGTACTCATATTATAGAGTATGATTCCACCGCAATCGTAATCAGTACTCCTACTCATAACTTGCCCAAGTCTGATGCTCAATATTTATTCTTTGAATGGATATATCCTCAAAAATAAGGGTACATCAGCTCAAATTAGATTACAGTATCAATTTGAAGCACGCATACATCTAATATAAATACGAGCTTCTTCCATGAAATGAAGAAAACGAAATTGCAAAAAATACAGCAATTTAGCAAAAAACAAAAATGTATGTGTGTGTGTGTGTTCTTTGGCAGCCATGTTTAAAGCGAATTGGCAATTTCACCATATTGTTTTCAGGAAATCTCGCCTTCGCCGAATCGATCCTAGCTATTTTTGGCAAAATAGGATGTACTGTAGGAGTTTCACCCACTCTCCACCAAATGTCCGTAGATTTATTAACGAACACGCTTCGCTTTCAAATAAATAAAACCAAAGTTTAATTCAAAGACTGTTTTTTCCAACATGTACGCAGGGACTCCATTTACGAGAAAGAGGAAAAAAGGATGGGGGACGTTCATAAAAGCTTGTTCCTAAAGCCGGGTCCACACCAACGAAATCATGGAGCAAAAGCAGAAAACACGGAAACACGACACCCCGCGTGGTGGCGATTGGTTTCAATATGCTTTCAAAATCAAAGTATGCTACAAATGGTATTCTCATTGTATTTGAACAATTTTTAAACTTCAGTATTGATTCATTAAGTGTTGGCAGACTAACATTTTCAGGTTTATGCGATTAGTATGAGGTCGCCACACGTGCTCCAAGTTCGTCTGCACACTGGCCGCAAATTAAGCCGACGGCTGAGTACATGCCTTGGTACAAGCGCCATAAAGTAGAAGCATTTGTTTCTTTTGTTCCCAACCACCTCTTAGATGATCGGCGAAATGACTTCAAAAGCATGCTTTTGAAAACAAAAAGGTCTAGAGGTTTGCGGAAACTTGGTAAGCAAACTTTTATCGAAAACATGTTTTTGAAAAAGGTTTGCGGAAACTTGGCAAGCAAACTTTTATCGAAAACACGTTTTTGAAAAAGGTTTGCGGAAATTTGGTAAGCAAACTTTTATCGAAAACATGTTTTTGAAAAAGGTTTGCGGAAACTTATAAGCAAACTTTTATCGAAAACATGTTTTTGAAAACCTTGCTTTTGCTCCGTGCTTTCGTTAGTAAGGACTAGGCTTAATTATCTAGCAACGCAGTTTCCTGTGTGGTGAAACTTTCAATCGGGTGTTCAGGATGTGTAGTTCCGCTAAAATTCTTCACTTAAATACCGCGAATGGCAGAAGAAATGCATCTCTCCCCAGAGAATATTCATCAATAATAATAATAATAATAATATTTTTTTTGGCCTGTTTCCGCTGAGTCAAAGGGGCATCAACCTCTATTCCTACCATCATTTATCCAATGGAGATATTAATAACTCCTGAGGCCCAATGTATTCAATGCAAGAGTGAAAACTAACAGAGTTTTTAATAGTGAAAATATTTCACCTCACCATTTAGTTTACTGTGCCATTATTGTCAATGCTCACTGGTTGTACTCACTTATCTACTTGTTTTAACCCCCTCCCCTTCAAATCACCCCCAAAAACATTCGCGCTGTATCCACTAGCGGCACTTTCCCTTCTTGTGTGAGGGGATAAACTCTCAATAAATTTTTTTTAAAATGAGTATACCATTTCAAAACTCAGCATTATCTATGATTTCATTTGTGAGACTGTTAGACACACAACAATCCTATCTAATACAAAATGTATTTTTGTTTTACAAGTGCAAGTGGGTGTCGAATTCAGTCACAACTGATGCACTACTGGACATGCGCCAAAGTGAATTTGCACAACTTTTCAATCATGTGTTCAATTGTTAATGCGCACTTTTTGTTCGTCCGAATGACAACATTCATTCCCTGTTCAAGTTTCTCTATTGTCTTTCGTGATGTGCATCTCGTATAGGAAGGAAGTGCAAAAAGGAAAAGCAGCGCCAAAATCAGTCAATCAGGACAATCGTAATTCCAAATTTTCACTGAACTTTTAAATTTGATTTCTCCTATAGTTATTCGCCCGGGAATTACGTGCCAGAGATGAGTACGTAGCCCTTAAGACTACTACATGCCCAGACTCGTAAAAAAGTGAACTTAACACGAGATAAAAACCTCAGACGTTGAGTTTCGTGAATAAGCTCATGGGATATTAAGGCCATCTTTCAACTCCGTGAAACTCAATGATCCATAACATAAGCCCAACGTAGGGGAAAACATGTTCATTTTTTATATGCATAACATGTTTTCAATAAAAATACTGAAATAAAACAACGAAGAAAATTTATCAGTAATCAGATCCACGAAGAGTGAAAATACCCTGGTGGAAAAAATATACGGAACCAATTATGCTCCTTGCAAAGGGGAGAAAAAACGTTTTATTTCAATATTGACAACAGCCCATATGTATAAACAAACACTATTTCCGCCAAAATTAAGTAAAGTTTAAATGAAATTTAGAGACTTTAATTTAACCAAACTTTTTCTTAAACTGAAAAACGTTCAATTCAACTCAGTACCCTACAGTCAGCAAATAAATGCCATATGGGGGTGAGGGGAGTCGTACCCAAATTTAGGAGAAATGGAGTTAATGGGCACCACATGACTCAGCACATCTCGCCTACAGAGGTTACATTTGGGTGTGATAAGGTTAGGAAATCATAACGAAAATTAAAAGGAGGTTATTTAAGGGGTTTGGTTTAAATGTTGGGAGAGTTCGTCAGTTAGGATATTGGCTATTCTGTATAGCAGCCAGATGGTCGGGGGCCTGGGGGAGGCTAGTAGAAAATTAAAGAGGTCTGGATATGGCGACTTTGGAAGGTCGCTAATGAATAAAAGAAAAAGTAAGGGTCCAAGGACTCTACACTGGGGTATATCTGCCCAGCTTGACAGAACTCCATTAATTACAACCCTTTGCTTCCTTCCTGATGTCCATATGACATTTCCCATATAAACCGTATATTAAAAGTATGTGCAAAGTATTATTTTCCACCCGGATATGACATCGAGGTTCGAATTAATATTCCCATTTTCCATATTCCTTCGTGATGCACATCTTGAAACTCAACGTGAAGAGATGCAAATGAAGAGTCAAAAATGTTAATTTTAGATGCATTTCATCAAATTGATTGATTGGGGTGACCTTCTTTAGCGTCATAAGTCAAGACAATGCTAACTGAACGATGAGAGAAGCATTTCCAAGCATTGCACTTAAGGTAGATTGCGTCTTTAGAGAAAATACACAAGATTGCCTCCTTGTTCAAAAGTTACGTCATGGTTGCCATGGGTTTTCGCGCACCAACGCGTCACTAATTATCTAACTACGTGTGTTTCAGAAGTTGATAAACGACAAACATTCTTCATTTAAAAATTGACCAAAAGAGACCAACTCTCCACCACCTTTTATACTCACAAATTACAAGGAAGGATGATAGCTAGGACGTACCATAACTCTTTCTGTAATTCCTTTGTGTGTTGATTAAGATTTATAAAACTACCAAAACTTTATCCATATAGCCAAGTAAGCCTTCCTAACATTCAGGTTAGTTTATACTCTTAAATTACCATTAAATAATTTTTAGATTAGGTTAGGGAGACGAAGGGGCCATTCAAAAAAGACGTCCTGAAATTCCTTCCTTTACCCCCTGTCCACATCTTGTCCATTTCATTCATTTTGGCCCCAGACCCCCCTCTCTTCCCCCACCCTCATAGACGTTCTTAATATTTTTGAAAAGTAGAGTGTCCAGAAAATGTGTTGGCCCATCTTATAAATTTTCAAGCACCCGTCTCGCTAACAATTCCAGATTTTTCTGATTAACGGACATCTACTGACCTCGAAGGGAAATTCCAGCATAAAATTGGTATCTAACACAAATTTAGACATTATTCCCGACTTTCCCGAGGTTTTTTAAAATTCAAGTACATCTGGGACTGAGGACACAATTCTTCCGGTGTTTATTTTCCCTTTCACTGACCTTTAAAACTCAATTAAACCAAAAAATCCAAAAACTTAAAAATATCATCATTAGTAGATGTCCACTGCAAGTGTACTTCTATTCACATTTGTCCACAAACCATTTCAACACTTTTTGACTGTACAATGTGTGTGTGGAAGATTCTTTCAAGACATTGACAAATAAATGTAATTACCGTGGGTAAAGCTAATTAATTCCAGACTGACCAGGGCCAAAGCGAGCCGTGTTAACGAGTCAATAAATCCATTTGCATTAACAAGCTTGATTAATTTATAAACTATAATACAGAATCTATTAATTATGCAACATTAAAGGTCCACTGAGGCAACATTTAAATGCGCTGACATTTGCATTAATTAAATCAGTCGGAAACTCAGTACCCAAAGTGCTTCCTCCTGTCACTTCCTTTTGCAATGTGACGTATCTTTATTGGCATATTGGAAACGCCACTGCCACTCAAGCCACAGAGTAACAAGAATTCCCAAGAATTTTGTTTAGCCGACATCAAATATTAATGGGAGAATGTAGTGTCCGGTAAAAGGCTAGAGGCTAAAAGGGTTTTGACAACAAGTGATACGTGAAATAGAAACATGGGGGAATGTAGACAAGGAGAGGTGTCCAAAAATTGATAATCCGGATTCCAATACATGTGAAATTTTGGTGAAAATTCTACCTAATGTAAATCTACACCCATACCCAATTTCAGAAGAATGCTCCCCTAAGTCAGTAGCGACTTTGACATCATTGTTAGATTGAATTTTTAATAAATCTGGACATTCGCCAGGAAGGCTATTCCATCGTCTAATCGCATGCAAAAAGAAGGACCAATAGTAAGCATCCGCCTTGGGGCACGAAGATCAGTCAAAGGATTTGAGTAATTATGTCTACCCCTATAGTGGTCGTTAGGCGTTAATAAGTTTTAATTACGAGAAAGATTGAAACATTTGAATAACTCCATAGATAACTTTTCGCGTCTGGACCTCAGCATGTCCCAATTTAGAGAGTGGAGCATTTCTGTCACACTCGCGGAATGTTGGTAACTGCCCATAACAAACATGTCTGCCCTTCGCTGGACCATCTCTATATCCTGAATATGAACCATCATTTGAGGGCTCAAAATAGGAGTGCAATAATCCAACATAGGGTTAAACAGAGTTGCGGAGATAGTTTTCGCTACATTTTCAAATTATTCTCGAAATACGCGTTGAATGAATCTAAGGCGTTGGTTCGCTGCACCAACAATTTTTGTGAAATTGTGATTCCAAGACAGGTTTTTGGTAATACAAACCCCCAGATACTTGACAGTATCAACGATAGCGAGTTGAACACATCCCGAAAGTACTCGGGTTGTCGCGTTTTCCGTTTACGAGAGATACGCACCACTACGCATTTCCCCATATTTAACTTCAACTGCCATTCATCGCACCACGAAGCCAGTACGACTAGATCACCCCTGAATTTAGGTTAGAAACCTCTACCTTCATCCACTTCATCATATACACTGGAATCATACACGCAACATTTTTGAATAACCAGATAGCTTCTTTGGAAGGTCGTTTATGAATAAGAGAAAAAGTAAGGGTTCAAGGACGCTACCCTGGAGTACACCAGACGCTACCTCTGTCCAGCTTGATTCAGCTCCATTAATTACAACCCTTTGCTTACTTCATGTTAGAAATGCGGATATCAATGAATTGTTAGTTTTAAGCCATGCAAGAACTGATGAACAATCGCAAATTTTAAACTATTGCAGTACATGTACAAAAATATCAGAACAGTGCAAATAAAACAAAAATTAGGTCGGACTTCACCTTACAACAGTTGTCATGATTTTTTTTTTGGTAATTCATTACACTTAAAACATTACGAGGAAGACATTGTTGACAATGATTTCTTATCAAATTGACCTCCTTCAACATGACCACAATTGAAACATTTGTTATATATTCTATGTTAAGATAAGTTTTTCTTCGCATACTACAGCTGCAAATTCCCCACTACTTTGGCCAATTTGTTAAAATAATAAGATACGGTTCATAATAATAATAAACTTTCAACGCCCTTGTCGTTTACACGTGGCTTTCAACATTTACGTGACAACCTAACAGTAAATGACATAGTGTTATCACTCAACACACCCTGAATATTTTATTCCCAAAGGGTTATAGCCTATAAACACTCCATAAAAACGTTCAAGTGTAATAGGCACACACTGTAGCCTAAATAGTCTAAATGCCTCGACAAAACGGAAAACAATGAAGTGGCACATCCTAAAAACTAGAGTGATGGCATTTAAAAATATCCTTAACAAATCTGAGCAATGTTTAGTTTCTTAAAAGAACAATGGTCTAAAACAGGAATTTCATGTTTTGTCCAGAAAGGAGGTTTTGCATTTACACCCCTTTTTCACGATTGATTTGTTATATTTTCATATAATTATTTTAAGCTAACGAGAAACTGAAGAAAAATCTCAGCATTTGGGACAAGCTTGTTTGCGAAAATACTTTCACAAATAAAAATACGAGGGCTGATCAAAAAGTTAAAGGATTTTTTGAATTGCGTGCCAACAGAGCGTTGCAGAGCGATACGGTTGGCCTATTTCTGCAACTAAGGCTAAACACCAACGCCAGTGGATGAGCCTTGATTGCCTACCTGGAAATTTTGCCTATGAGGGGGGAGCAACCAATTAGGAAATTTCTCCCATCCGTAAAAATTCCCACCGACCACGACTGGGGAACGAACTCTGCATCTTAGGATCGGGAGGCAAGCCCAATCGATCACAGGCATCGGCGGCAACATTAGTTGCTGTGACATTTCCTGAGCTCAGCTGTTTTTGTGGATTCTCTACAATCTTCTTTGTTGTGAAGTAACAAACGTTTTCGTAAAACCGGTTTTTCGTGTTCGGCTATTTTTGTCAAATGAATGGAAAAGAAGAGCAACGCGTTTGTGTCAACATTTATAGCTTCCTGAGGGGAGAGAACCTATACCTGGCTATACGGCGCTCTTTATACAGCATTTCGCTAAACAGCCTTTTTTAATTATGACGCTTTTTCGATTTACGGCCCACAATGTTTCATTATACAGCCAAAAAACTGTGGTATACACCTATATCTCGCTATACAGCCGCTCTTTATAAGGCCTATCGCTAAAACAGCCTTTTTTTAATTATGACACTTTTTCGATTTACGGCCCACAGTTTCGTTATACGGCTAAAAACTGCTGTATACACCTATATCTCGCTATACAGCCGCTTTTTATAAGGCCTTTCGCTATAACAGCCTTTTATAATTATGACACTTTTTCGATTTACGACCCACAGTTTCGTTATACGGCTAAAAACTGCTGTATTCACCTATACCTCGCTATACGGCCTTTCGCTGTAACGGCCTTTTTTAAATTATGGCACTGCTTCGATTTACGGCCCACAATGTTTCGTTATAAATCCAAAAAACTGCTGTATACTCCTATATCTCGCTATACAGCCGCTCTTTATAAGGCCTTTCGCTATAACAGCCTTTTTTAATTATGACACTTTTCCGATTTACGGCCCACCGTTTCGTTATACGGCTAAAAACTGCTGTATTCGCCTATACCTCGCTATACGGCCTTTCGCTATAACGGCACTGTTAAATAATGGCACTGTTTCGATTTACGGCCCACAATGCTATGTTATATGGCCCAAAAAAATGCTGTAATTAAAGATAGTGGCCAAAAAATTTGATAAATTACCCCAATTTGCACAAACAAGGTCGGATTTGACTAACAATAAAACAACTTATGGGTTTCACTTCGTTTAAGAAGGAAAAAAAATTAAAATCACAATGCAGAAATAATTTTTTCGTTATAAGGCTTTTTCGCTATACGGCCAACTTTTTCGGAACGTATCTAGGCCGTATAGAGAGGTATGGGTGCACTTACTTTGAAGGGGACAATGTCCAATAACTTGTAATTTTTTAATACATTTTTCAAAACTCAGTATTTGGCCTACTGTAACACTTCTTGTGAATGGTACCGGGTACAACGAAATTAAATTTAATCAAAGTAAGGACAACTTGATTAAAAAGAGAAGTAATGGAAATTTCTTGTTCGCAAAAAACCAAGTCCCAGTTTAGATTCTCATTTAAGTTTAATAAGGGTATATGATTAGATTGCTAAGGAATATTGTTGATTCAATACAAAATGTAATGAATAAATCAGGATTTGGTGGCGACAAATTTCTGCAAAAGCATAATAACTCAATTATTCATATTTTGGCAATTATTTTTCTTATTAATATAGTTTCTTTTCACCATGAAAAACTTTTCCTCGAGGGAAATCAATGACTCAACGCCTCGTTTTAGCAGAACATGAACATATTTTCCAAAGAAGACAAAATCTCAATTAATACGAATTAATAAATGCATTTCGTTATTCGATTCAATTTATCTAAACATCTCTTGCTCTACTAAAGCTCTCGAAATGTGGCTCCCAATGGCATTCGTATAATGCGAATCAAAAAATGAATATTTAATGTAGAAATAAAAAAATCAATGCGCCGTCGGAGATACATCAACGATTAGTAACACAAAAATGTGATGCATTAGCAAATTACATCATGGAATCTACTTATGTGAAAACGTATAAACACTGCTGCCATCCTGCGGATCATTCGTGCAACAACATTAATGTACAATGTGGCTCAAAAATACAGTGGGAAATCGATTATCCGAGAACCGATTAACCGGGTGTCCATATTATAACCGAATAGGTTTTTTTAAGGACCTCTTTAAGTTTTTTAAAATTACAGTATACACTTTTAATGTTATATACTGTATATGTATTTATTTAATAATAACTTGCTTATAAAATATTTTATTGTAATAAAAAAAAAATGTGTAAACAGAATTATTATATCAAAATTTGTATACTAATTTATTAATGATTAATAAATACATGTAATTTTCTACAAAAAAAAAAAAGACAAAATGTGTTTTTCCTCGATTGGCGTAACAAATTATTTTAAATTAATAAAAATACTACGAATTGGATAAAAATTTGTATAATTTATATACACTGAGTCATAAAAAAGTAGAGCCCAATAAAAAAAATCACAACTTCGTGAAAAATGATTCGATTTAACCGAAATTTGGCACTTACATAGAACACTAGTGTAGGAACAAAAATAAATTATAAAATATGGTTAAAATGTTCTCTGGTGGCCTTTACACAAGCCCGGAGTCTAACGCGCCATTCTTTGATTGACGAATCAATTATACGCTGGTCGAGTTCGATCCAAGTTTTCTTAATTCGTAGTTTCGAGTCATCGATTTGTAAACCATTCCCTGACAACTCCCCAAATTGTGTAGTCCACTGGATTCGAGTCTGGACTGTTTGGTGGTCAGTGGTTGGGTTCGATGGACTGTGGCGTTTCCGGTTGCAGCGGTTCAACTGGTCTTAATTCCTGCCGGTGAGCGGGCGCACCGTCTTGTTGAAAAATGAAAAAATCAGAGATTTGCCACATGTCCGGAACATGTTTTTTGTTCCTACACTATTGTTGTATGCAAGTGCCAAATTTCATTTAAATCAAAGCATTTTTCACGAAGTTGTGATTTTTTTTATTGGGTTCTACTTTTTTATGACTCACACGTCTGTGTTCAAAATTTAACATATCAAAAACACCGATTCGAATTTTAATATTTTTTCCAAACATTTAGACAATGGAGTGGTGGTTACACCGTTTTTCCGCATTCATTATACTGTATAATAAGCGCGTATCGCACAATTGTATGCATATAAGCCAATTTTTAAAAATCTAGGAAATTTTTTATTTTTAAATCACAACTTGTTCCTGCCTTCCTGGGACAAGTATGAAAGTCCACAAAAATATCAATCCAAAACTTCCCATAATTCACCACCAGTATTTCAAACATATTTTCCTCGTCGCAAGCTGGTTGGTTTATTTAAATTGATCATTCATCATTATAATAAATGTTCCATATGAAGAATGAGTAACAGACGGTGTGCTATTATTGCACACAGTATAGATTGTGCAGATGTGATGCTTGTCAGTTATATTTTAAATTAAAAACTTGCTACACTTTTACCACAAAAAAAACTGGATAAGAAAAACACCCTGGTTAATATAACCATTTTCAGAAAAGATAGTTTTAGAAACTAGTGGACTTGGGAACTAGAGTTCCCAAGTTAACATAAAAAGTTAATCATGAAACTTTCCTAGTTAACATAAAAATTTAATCATGAAACTTTCCTAGTTAACATAAAAAGTTAATCATGAAACTTTCCTAGTTAACATAAAAAGTTAATCATGGAACTTTCCTAGTTAACATAAAAAGTTAATCGTTGCTATTTTCCATCCAACAATATCATGATTTTGAAATCATTTCTGTGAAAATTAACACTTTTTGCGTACCAAAACAAAATGGGCGTACAAAAACAGAACTTGTCTCTCTTTGAAATTTTGACGTTTTGTACACAATATAACGTTGACTAAATTATGATCGAAAATAGTCGTAAACATCCTGGAATTGATAACAGGAATAGCAATGTAACTACCTGCTTTTAACGATAAAATGACAGGAAATAAAATATAAAAAATGTGGGATGTATCCTAAAAACGCAAGTAACAATATCACATATTCACCTGGGAACCCGATTGTTAGTTTATCATGCATAAAAATAATTCATATTTGAACTCACCTAGGTTGTAGCAGATGCTTATTTTTGTCCATGTCTTCGTTGTGTTCTGGAAGCTCTTTAGGATGTTGGGACGTGGAGAGGAAGGCCCCGTCGGTGATGTCAATTTGAGGTGGTTTAACTATGGTAGGGTTACATGAGGCCGCCATAGTTACCGATTGTAGCAAAAATAGAAAAATCTGAAATATGAAAATATAGCTATGAGAATATAGTCAATGGAGCTATATATGTCATCTTAGGGAAATTCAAAACCTAAATTTGTATTTCATTTTTTATAAAATGAATAAAACCCTTTATTTAAAAAATTTATGAAGTGCCGGGACAATTTAAGCGTCTAATTCAGTGTATCAAGAGAAGATTACTGTTAAAATGGTGAAAATTATTCAATTATTTCAACTCAGTACCTTACAGTCAGCAAATAAATGCCATACACCCATACCTCGCTATACGGCATAGAAACGTTCTGGAAAAGTTGGCCGTAAAGCGAAAATACGTATGACGAAACAATTATTTTGATACGAAAAATACTAACAAACAGCATTTTGTTGCCCGTATAACGAAACATTGTGGGCCGTATAATGAAAAATTGCGGGCCGTATAACTAAACATTGTGGGCCATATAACGAAACATTGTGGGCAGTAAATCGAAAAACTGCCATAATTAAAAAAGGCCGTATAGCGAGGTATAGGTGTATTGTAGTGGTGGTCGTACCCAATTTCGGTAGAATGCCCCTACAGTAGTAGCGACTTAGACATCATTGTTAGATTAATTTAGATTAAAATTTTTGATTAAATTGTTAGATTAAAATTAATAAACATGTTTGAAAAATGTCCAATAATTTGCATACTCATGCTGCATGTGTTGGTATCATGTGCAAATTAACGGACATTTTTCAAACTTATTTATTAATTTAAAAAAATCTACCACTTCAAAGTGAAAAACAACAATATGATGCACTTGCTGATCCACCAAGCTATTTTAAACAATTTTTATTTTTATTTAATCTCTTTTTGTTTGGCTGTGAGTGTCTTTGCAAATTTACCCATTGAAAGGGATAGGGATAGGGATAGGGAAAAACAAACGATTAGACAAAGGTTAACAGGTAATGCTGTGAGGATGGTGACATAGGGTTAAAGTGCAGACAGGAGATGGCAAAGGGATAAATAATGAAGGATAAAATGTTGGTAATTGCCCTTAACAAAGCCTGAATATGAACCATCCTGTGATCCATCTTTTTCATAGATAATGGTGATAAGAGTTATTTATACGAGTTTTTGATGTAAACCTAATTAATATGTCAGTAGTGATTACCAACTCTATTACTAAACAAACACAAGCATTAGCTTTAGGCTTGGAAAAGGAATATTTTGAATTTTAAGTAGTAAATAACGCTAGCAATATCCAAGTGTAATTTACATATACACATGAAAGTACGAATAAAATTTAAAAAAACTGCCTGAAAACCTCCATTAAAATGGTAATCCTAGTGTAGGTATTTGGCAAATTCGTATAGCCGAGTAATAAACATATGTAGAAGGTTTAGTCAATTCTGTCATCATGATAATCACATTAAAATGAAAATGTAACAAATGTGACAGTTTCGGGGTTACAAAAAATATAAATATTTGTCTTGAATCAAATTTGAGAATTTCTACTAAATTACAGTCCACAAAATGTGATTTCTCTTCACTTACATGTTATACTCAACCGATAAGTGCAACGGCCTTCAGTTTTTGCAAGTTAAGAAATCATAGACTTTAAAACAAAAAAGTGAAACAAAGGACAAACACATTATACAAGAGGATGCCAAAGATTAAAACTTCCCTTCCCAAAAAGTATGCCACAGTTTATTCACACAGTTATCCCATCCCCCAAAAAATAAGGCAGCCTTAAGTGGGCTTAAGTTAAAAATGTCTGCAAGACATCCTGTTAAAAACCTTATCATATAACAAGACACTAAATTTGGCTGAGGTTTGTGTGTAAAAGATTTAAGTATAACTACCGCTTCAAATTCTCAAAGTTAAAAGATTTAGTCAGTAATTTCAGAATTTAACAAAGGATTGATTTTTATGATCTACAGCACATAAAAATGCACCCACATTTCCAAACTTGTGCTCAATGTTTTTAAATATATAAAAGTCATTTTAGTGCTAGTTAACAATGTATCTCAAGCCAAAAGAAATCTTTAATAGATTTTATTACCTATAAAACATAACTTCTTGGTTTTAGAAAGACGGAAGTAAAGATTTGTTTAGAATCTGGTAACAACCTGTCACGTGTAACACGTTATAAATTCGCACACTTTCCGAAATGTGGAGAAATTGATATATTACCAGTCAAATTTTAATGAAAAGGTTGTGAAGTATCTTGAAGAATTTGACACGTGATTCCATAAGAAATCTTGCACTTTATAAAAAGTGGTCTCTGGAAAAAACCCTGATTTCAAAAATTTCAAAATTGTCTAGTATGCCACGCCCTTATGCAAACAGACCAGTGACATTCAATAGGTGGAACTAATCCCTTTTTGTTATCTAACATCAATAATAATCTCCCAACCTTATGGTTAACTTTCTGCATTGCCAGTATACTAGCCACCACTGAACCACACATTAAATTCTTTAAATTAACTTTAAGAACTAATTTCAAAACTGTTCAATACCATAACAAGTTATGATAGTAATAACCAAAGTTATAATACACCTATACCTCCCCTTACGGCCGCTCTTTATACGACATTTCGCTATAACGGCCTTTTAGGGGCCATTCAAAAATTATGTCACACCTAGGGGGTGGGTGGGTTTGTTTTTTGTGACAATTGTGACCAAGAGGTGGGGGGGTGGTTCGGTAATGTGACATCACACAATCAAAATTTATTTCAAACTGTAAAAAATATGCGATAAAATTTTTTTTATTTTTTTAACATTTGAAATTTTGAATAGCAGTCGGGAATAAAGATTTGGGTCCTGTAGTGACTTAAAACTTTCTTCCCGATAAAATTATAAAAGAATATAGAATTGTTAAAAAATAATTGGGAGGGGGTGGGGGTTATCGACGGGCTGTGACATCATTATGGATTACAATACTTAGTAATAACCAAACTAGTTAAAATACTTAGTAATAACCAAACAAGTTATAATATTCGGTAATAACCAAACCAGTTATATTAGTCAGTAATAACCAAACAAGTTATAATACTTAGTAACCAAACAAGTTTTAAATCTCGGTAATAACCAAACAAGTTAAGAATACTTAGTAATAACTGTGGAATTCGGGTGAAGTCCATAAGGGGAATTTAAGGAATTGACCTGGGCACGTTTGGCGCCAGGTCAAAGGTGG
>JAQGAE010002736.1:0-16762 GCA_034696685.1 Julus scandinavius | reverse complement strand
TAAAGTGAAAAACGACAAGCGAATGACATTGCTGATTTATCAAGCTATTTTAAACAATTTTTATTTTTATTTAATCTATTTTTGTTTGGCTGTGAATGTCGTTGCAAATTTACCCATTGAAAAGGATAGGGTTTCAATCCTTCTTAAGAGACATTCTACAATTTACAGGTTTGGTTAGCAGATTGGCTTTTGGTAAATAATCCCAACAAGCAAGCCAATGGAACTTCAAACGATAACACTGAATCCAGCGACGAATAAATTTGCCAAATATATTAATTACTCATTGGTATCAATCCTAAAGTTTTACTATGTAGGTTAAGATCACAATACCGGATCAACCTACAATCAGCATTTGAAACGACACACATATAATTAGAGGTTTCAACTTTAACCACCACTGAAGAACTATTACATTCCTATCTAAGATGCCAAGTTGTAGTTTTTGTCATTATTAAAAAGATTGAATTAAAAACACTTGTTTTATTTTCTAAAATTACACATTTGTAATAAGCATGCAATCACGTTTGGATTAAAACACCTTTTTGTTTGCCATTTTTCTTTTACGAAAACTGAAGTGTGAAAGAAAGTAATTTTATATGACTGTTGAAACTTATTCATTATTGAAACAAAGTCTTACTCATTTAATTAGCCTTTAACAAAGCTTCACACAACAACAACAAAAATGGCTCGTTTCTGGCCGAATAGTTCATCGCCGTTTCGAAAATGAAAAAAAGTAAAGTCCACATGCAGCTATGTGTGGGGAACTGGAATATTAAGGCCAATCAATTACAAATTAATGTAGAATAGCAAGTAGCCAATCGTAACTAATAGTAGGATATGAGAACCAAGGAAGACTTGAATACGCAATGCATCAAGCGTTTTCAAGACATTATGATAACTAGGCAAGATGTAGGCCTAAGCTTTTTAGAGTGATACATCTTCACATTAAAAAGTAATATAATAGATACAGAAGTTTAATTAAAAGTTTGTGTTTGATAAAACTTATAAAACCGTGGGTATTAACCAAGAAGTCACCTAAGATCAAAGATCGCCAATGATCAAC
Organism: Julus scandinavius; assembly: GCA_034696685.1. NCBI lineage: Eukaryota > Metazoa > Arthropoda > Diplopoda > Julida > Julidae > Julus > Julus scandinavius. The sequence goes on along the minus strand of JAQGAE010002736.1, from coordinate 15,699 downwards.
ATACCTAAAATAACTGCTAGTTTCACAGATAAATAAATGTGTTGACTTTCCAATGTCAATTGCCCATTAAAATTTTTTCAAATTAGCTAAGTTCTATTGGACCGACTACAGGAAAAGAAATAAACCAGGATCTTTTATTATACAGGACCCAATAAAACACCCAAAGTTCAATTTTCATAGAAAATCTATATTGTAAATGATGAAACCAAGAATTACGAGACTGCAAAACCTTTTAAATAAGACATAAGAAAGAAATGTGAATTGGCGTCAACAAATTGAAGCTATGAATTACTCATTATTTCATTTTCAGGAAATTAATCATCTAATTATAGGAACTGTAAAACAAGGCTAAATATGCTAACAATGGTCAAACAAAGTGTAGAAAAAATGTGAAATTATCTAATGGGAAGGCATAATTCTTCCTTTTTGGCAAATACTGTTGTTCAATAAGTTGAAACATAGTTGCTGGCTTGCAAATACATTCACATTCTAATTTTTCCAGACAAATTGTTTGCAATGTAGCTCCGCCTGAAAATAAAACTACCCTTAGTAAACTTACAAAGGGAATGATGGTAATCCCATGTAACAAAACAACAAAAATAAATATGCGAAATACACAAGTGGTTACAATACCTTGCATGCTCTGGCATGAATCTTATTCTGACACCAATACTCTGGACCATAGGTGCACTTATCTCCACCGAGCAGATGAACTTGCCCGGGTGATTTAGCGCACATAGCAACAGCCTAAAAAAGCCCCATTATAATTACTGTTGCAAGTTATTACTTGCATATATTATTCAAATGTAGGGCCTAACTTACCTGGCAAAATTGTTTGGCATCAGCCAGTTCGGCAAATAACTGAATAACATACACGCCATAAGCATCAATGATTCCCTGACACTAAAAAGAAAAAGAAAACGAAATTTGTAATAAAGGAATGCACAAATATGGACTGGAAATGAGAATTATGTCACTTTTATACCTGTTGTTTCATCGATTCTGGCACATAATTGCACATTTTTTCAAAAGTATTGATGATATCCTTCTCGACATCAGGGTTGGACAACAGCTTTGTTAACATTTCAATAGTAACTGTGCAAATCTCACACGAATCTGAATTTACGTGATTGTTAGCTGCTTTTGCCGCAGCAGATGCGTGCAGAAGCATATTGGCAGCAAAGTTTCCTTGGCAAAAGCTTAGAATGCCACACACTTCTGAGAGATTTTGTTGTTGCATCATATCAAGAATGGGTTCTGCATATTCATCGATGAAATCGTGGCATCGATTCTTCCAAGACGTAGGTAATTTGTGGCAAACGTCGTCAATGCCAAGAATAATAGATTCCTAGAAATTTACTCTTGTTAATCGTCAAATGACAAGCTATTAGAATGATGAAACAAATAACTATGCTACAAATACTACCTTAGTGCCATTCATGTTGAGGAGAACATGAAGCAATTCCATGCTGTACTGGCAGTAAAGGCAAGCTTCTTTATCATCGAATCTCTGACTTGGTCGGAACATTCTATCTAACGGAAGCTGCATTTCTTCTGGTTTCGTTGGGAGAGAAAGTCGAGCCATAGTATTTACTGGGCTTGCCTTAATGGGTGTTAAATTGCCTAAAAATATGAATGATAATTTAAAATAAAATGGCTTGTATGTCTTTTTAGAAATTGCTAATACAGTAGAACCCTGTTAAGAAGTTTTTCTAAGGACTGGAAGTTTTCGAACTCTTAAGCGGGGAAGCGTATTAAACGGGCAAGTTTAGGAAAAAGTACTATGGTCGTAACTGGTACTTTAAATATATGAAAACAAACATCTAATTCGTGTTTTAACAATACAGCCAAGAAAGTATTTGTACCTTTTTCAGGTTCTATGACAAATGCACAATGCTCACATGAGCTCAAACCTACCCAACATAACCTAATCTTACACTACTTCACCTAACATAAATTAACCTTTTATAATTTTAAAATTATGTCATGCTTTTAGTCACTCCTTTTTCATCATTAGTTCTTAAACTGCATATATTGTTTCACAATTTCCACTCGAGTCAAAGGTGAGATTATCTTCCACTTTTAAAATAATGGTCAGTGATATAGCTTCTCATTTAATTCCTTTGTGGAGATTGATTTATAGCCAATCTTAGTCGTCTTTTTCAAATGTATCACCATATCGGTAGTTCGATACATGGATTGCAGCTCAAAAACGTGTTATGCGGAAAAAGTTACATCATAATTGTTCTCTCGGGACCATTAGATTCAACTTCTTATATTTCGGGACCATCAAAAATTTGACTTCCTAAAGGGGAAAACTAAGTGGGTTCTACTATGTAAGCATGCAATTACATAAACGTTGTCTAGAAATGCAAAACCAAATGTCAACTTAATTATTTGACAAGTTAAAGTTAATTGACAAGTTACAAAATTTCAGTAACAGAATAAAACAGTATTTTGAAATATAGTACATCTGATACCCAATATGAGACAGGTTTTGCGGTGTAAAGTTTCAACTCCATGTTATGATACCTATGCACAGATATGAAAGTTTTTTGAAGTAATATTTGTGTAATATTTAAAAAATTAGAAAACCTACCAAATTTGGAGCATAATCCTACTTCACTGCAAACCAGGTCTGGGTCTACTTCTTCGGCCAAAAGTGCCAAAACTGCACTGCCATATTGTTCAACAAATCCATTGCATTGAGCAGCCACAGTCTTAGGGAGATAATTGCATACTTTCTCAATGGCATCTTTTATCTCTTCCTGCAATTTTAATACACATTTTAATTATCCTGTCGATGCAATCTTCAAATAAGATCATTTCTTACTGGAATACCTACTTCTGTTTTATTGTCCTTTAACATATGTTGCAGCTGAGACAGCACAAATTCACAAATCACACATTGGGGATCATTATGGCTGCGAACATTGCAATTTGTAGGAGAAGGTCTAGGGCGAAATACGATTGGCTTTGATAACGGCACCTTCACAATGACAGCTACAAGGAAATAATGTTGGATTGACATTAGAAAATGCAAACACAAATGAAGAAACATTTCCATAATAGAGAACATCCATATTTGCCAAACGACATTACCATCTTTTTTAATACTATTTGCACTTGGAGCTGTTGGCCGATTAACACTGTTTCCATATGAGTTTTTCTCGTCATTTCCAGCAATAAATGGCTTCTTGCGTGTTAACCGAAATTTGGATTGATTGGGGCAAAGATCCATTGCTTTGCAGAGCATTTTCGGGTTCTGTAATAATAAAATAAAGCTATTTATTCTGCAAAATGTGACTTATATTTCTCTTAAACTGGTGATTCTTATTACCATTTCCGAAATTACAAATTCATAAATCAGGTCAAAGTATTGATTCACGTAGTCCACACACTGAAATGAATAATTTAACAATCTTTATATAACATAAAGAACACAATAAAACACACAAATATAAGTTAATCGCTCCAAATATCTCACCTTCTCTTGGAGTGACCCAGTCTGCTTGCAAAGATCGACCAAAACCTGACGTACTTCTGATTTTGTTGAATTAGCAGTAACAATATCCTTCAGCCTCGTGATCAGTTGCATACAAAAATCGCATTCAGGATCAGTACTTGTAACTGGAATTCCTACTTTAAATGCACCATTCTTTACAGGATCAAGACCATCAACACACATTGCAGCAAATGAACAGAATTCATCTGGCTTCTACAATGTATAATTTAAGATTCATAGCAGTTAAGTATATGAAAAAAAAAATATCCACAAATTAATACAGAATAATGGAATTAAGGACAAAAAGCAAGGGCCAATTAATTTAAGCAATATTTTTATATTTACATTATATTAACATTTACAGTTTTCCCCGTTTAAGAAGTCGAATTTCAAGGTCCCAATAAAGAGTACAATTATAATGCCATTTTTTCCATTTAATAAGTTTTCCCCGCTAAAGAAATTCGAAAATTCAGATCCTTTGAAAAACTTCTTAGCAGGATTTTATCGTTATAAACGTGACATATACGTTAAACGCAAATTTAGAAAATGTAAAAGTTAGTGTCCAGTTCATTATAATTTTCTGCAACACTCAATAAATTTCACAATTGTTTTATTATTGCACTTCTAGTGAAATTAGTGAAAATTACGGAACAGTCAGTAGCCAAGTGAACTAATTCTTTCTTATCACAGTATGGGGACATTGATACATTGGTGCATTACTTTCCATTATAACTGTACCTGGGTTATTAAACGTATAAACCAACTTACCAGCTGAGTCGTGATGTATGTATAAATCTGATTAAGGTTTGAATTTATTGCCATTTCACACTAAAATAATTCATAGGAAAAAAAAGATAAGAACATTTGCAAATTGAGTAATATAAACTGCTGCATTTAATTTAAGAATCTTTACCCCTTCCTTCATGTAGCCATGCAACTGACTGCAAACTTGTAGAAGTTTCTCCTTTAGTGCATCCTATTTAATGAAAATAACGATTAATTAAAAGCATTTCAATTTTGCATTTAAAATTTGAGCTAAACTAAATAAACAACATACCTTGCCCATTTTATTTACAGATTCAATAACATCGGTTACAAAACTTTTGCAATCTTGGCAACTATCCTCAAGAATGAACTCTTTTGGCGTTTCCTGCAACAATAGAAATTGTGAATCTCAAAATCAACATAATTAAAAAGAATTTAAAAGATAATAACGAAACCAATCAATACCTCTACTATCTTGATATCCTCAACAAGTTGCTTCATCTTGTCTGAATTACACAACCAGGCTACCGCACAAACCATTTGGGGATCCTGAAAGTATATATTTATAAGCACGAATATGAAAAATAGAAGCGGTAGTAATTGTGCAATGACAGACTAATGTATTTGCTTACCATCCTTGAAGCCAGCATGTCAATGAGTTCAGGAATAAATTCATCAACTAACTGCACACACTAAAACAGTAAAATAACAAAGAAAGGAATCTTAAAATCACATATCTTACAAATATTGCAGTTATAAATTCACTAAATTCACAAGTGCTGCTCAACCAACTTTGGCTTTCTCAATGCAACTTTCATAGTTATTATTAATTTACCAGTTGTCAAAAAATTTGCAAGAAGTGCTTTAATAAGTAGGCTAATCCAATTATGATAATTATCAGTTTAAAAATTGTATAAAATATATGGTTATGCAATTTTTCAATAAACTGTAGGCACAATGATGTATGGACACCAGTGGATTTTCTTACCACTAAGCGAATTTAAAGGGCACATAACAAAAATTAAAAGACAAGAAACAGGGGGTTATTTAGGGAGATTGGGGATTGGAGATTTTCTTACCACAACTTAAAGAAAATACCAGGTCAGTAACTTATTCGGCATTTGAATGACAGCTATTTAGCACACACAAAAATGCTATAATAAATATGTTTACCTCAGTAGCAATAACTTTAATCGGAAAGTAAATGTGACAAGTTCCTTCCAGAACTTCCTTAATGAGCTCCTAAAAAATTCAATCATGAATTAGTTATGTTGGTTCGATATTCAACCTTTAAAGATAAACTTTTAAAATTGTGGAAAATTTAAAATTCTTTTTCACCTGAGTTGTGTTGCTCATTAGCTCTTCTCTGGCCTCTTCAACCATTTTCTTACAGGTTTCACAAATATCGCTCTGCAATTGTTTATCAGAAAAAAAACCACATTAATGTGTAATTTTATGAGCAATAATAATTATGTAAATTAAACCACATACATTATCAGCAGGGAGCTTCTTGAGCTCCCACACCACTTGAATGCAATGCTTGACAGCACCACATCGCTTGGCAGTCTGCAGATCTTGGCACCAGTAAGAAGATCCTTTCGCACATTCTTTGGGTCCAATATTACCAAGAATTCTATTGTCATATGCTGTGACTTCAAAGCTGGTAATGCAGGTTGCTGAAAAACGTTTTGCAACGATTCAGATTAAATGAAATGTGATCAGACAACCAGTCTCTGGGCTTTCACCGATATCACCCAATGGAACATTATCCAAACTTCCAAAGTCAACATTTTGGAAATTCAATGATCCCTTATCACAGATTAACAAACTGACTTTAAACACTTTGACCAAAGTGAGTATAGAATTTAAAATATTGCACCTTGCTTAATAGTTAGAAACTGAAAAACTAATAAGCACAAAAGTAGCAAATAAATAGCATGTGGCAACAATATCTTGACTGTTATTGACTGGTAGTCAGTGCAGTGATTTTACACGTATAACTGATTATGAGTTAATCAATCTGCCTAACTATTTAACATCCAAGCAATTTAATTGCTGGTAAGTTGGAGCGAGGTGAGTGGAGACATGCATGTATGGGGTTAGATCTAAATTTTGATCTAACTGTAAAACAAGAAGTGTTAAACCACCTCCAAAAAGTTTCTTACAATAAATTAGTAGTGACAAAGCAGTAATATGCTTTAGAAACAAACAAAAAACAGCTGATTATGACTCAGCAATGAACAACTACATGTAAGTCATACAAAACTGGAAGTTGGCAAGAAATGTCATAAGGTAGACAGTAGGCAGATAAATATGTGTGGCAATATAATGCATGCTCTGAAAAACAAACAAAAATTGCTCGTATATAATCTTTCTAGAAAGTGGTGTCTTAAATCACTTTTAACGTTAATTAAAGTTACAAAACTATAACTAAAAATTCATTATGCATATATGTTTGATAATGCCACCAAAAATCATTATTATAAATCAAATGAAGTTAAAATTTATGATGAACATCCGATGCAGTTTATCTAGCTTGAACTTTTTTGCCTCTCCCAGGAACTCCATAACACCATTTAAAATTATTGAGGAGCACATAAACTCTTAAAAGTTACAGAGGCCCCACCTCCCACGCAAGATTTTGTTTACATCGATTATTTCAATTAAATCAATATTTAAAAAACAATAATTAATTTACAACTGATAACAAATCAATTGCAAGTTAATATAAAACAACATATGTATATTTTAATTTTAATTATATTTGATATAATATAGAGAAAATAATTATGACTACACGGAATTTTTGAAGGAGTCTGTGGGAACTCTGGATTTTTAGGATTACAATGTCTGAGAAACGCTGTTGTGATGAATTAAAATGTTTTGCATGTAATTGAATACATTGTGTGAAAACCATGTTAAACGATGTCACACATATCCATTACACGCTTTGGTCAAAGTTTATCAATGTACATCTGAACTGCCAATTTTACCAAATTTTAAAGTGGAACTGGAGCAATGTTCATAAATGTCAATTTTAGTGAATGGTGACCACGTGAGATTGCAGCAGATGTTTGCATTGGCTATCACCCCACTGCTAACAAGAACAGTGCGTTTCTCTTACTGTTGACCTTGGCTTTTGCCTTGGCTCCAGCAAAATTTTGAAACATGTTGTTGGCTTTAGATTCTATTTTAGGGAGAAGGGTCAAAGTTACTTTGTGGGGTGCTTTGGGTGAATACGTACAGTACTTAAAACTCGAATTTCTAATTTTTTTTTCAGAAATAGAATAGAGACACTAGAGTCTACAACAATATTAGAGAATAATATTAAAAGGCGAAATAATAAAACGTGCTTCAACCCACAAAGTCTATGTTTATATACTGTGCCAAACAATCAGCAATGCACAAAACGCCGAAAATTAAAACTGTCAACAAAGCAAACCTGGCAACTAGCTACTGGATAAATATAATTACCAAAACAAATGAAATTTCATTACAACCAAGCTCTCAACAAGTTAATAAACAAGATACATGTATCTGCATTGACTTTTATTAAATTGAATGACAATTAAAGAATGAAATTATGAAATATTATCACTATAACCCTGGCCTGTACGTAATCACCTGTAAAATAATGGCATGAAGAATGGGACATATCACGATATTACGCCATTCAGAATTAACAGTTTATTAGCTAGATATCTTTTATAAAATGCGATGTTGACGAATTACGAAATTGAAAAAACAATCAGCAATTTGTCTAGGAAATTTCCAAAAGCAGTATGGGTTTAAGTACTCACCGAAAGCAGTTACAGCAAGAATAACTGCCAGTGTTCCAGACGACCACCCCATCTTGACCAAATTGCACTAGAAAAATAGTCAGTTTTCGTTGCTATGTTTTAAATATCGACTGTGCAAGCTTAGAAGTACTCTTGTGGATGACAAATTTCCTCCCTCGCCTTTAACTTATCATTTCCAAACAATCCCCAAGTCATATGATCACACCCAAAAACATTTCCAAATACGACATGCGCAACATTATTCGATATAGTCAACAACTAGCGACATCTAGGAGTTTACTTGCGTAACTTATAAATAATCATTATCGCGCCACTTTCAAACATGTTATTGTCAATAAAACGAAACTTTTCACGAGCCATTCAAAACGGACGTCCTCTAAAATCCTTCAAAAATTGACTTCCCCCCTCACCCCCTGTCCACATGGTGTCCATTTTAGCCCAGACCCCCTCCTCATGGACATCCTTAAAATTTGTTGAAAAGTAGGGTGTCCAGAAAGTTTGTTGGAACATACAAAGGCCCATCCTATAAATATCCAAGCATCCACCTCGCTACCAATTTCACGACATATTTCCAGATTTTTCTGATTAACGGAAATTTTGCTGACTTCAAAAAAGAAATTCCAGCATAAAATGGCTGTGTAACACAAATTTAGGGATAATTTCCGACTTTTCTTAGGTTTTAAAAATTCATGAGTACATTTGGGGCTGGGGACACATTTCTTCTGGTGTCTATTTCCCCTTTCACTGACCTTAAAAAGCAGAAAATCCAATAACTGAAACATACCATCATTCGTGGACGGTCCTAATAGTTTCCTCCCTTCCACCCTCCCCCTCCTCCCTCCTTCCTCTGCGCACATGGTGTTGAAGTTCACCAACATGCCAGCAGACCCCCGCCCCATTCGTGACGACGGCGTTTTTTAAACGGCCCCTTTGTATAAATATTTCTTGAGCTTTTTCACAATAGCAATGTGAACCGGCCATAAAGCGAGAAATACAGCCCTCCCAAATATATAAACAGATAATTAAACTCGGATGATGATCGCTCAAGTGTCGTCGCCATGTTTATTATGGTGTCGCTGCCTCGCTGGCGTACATGGCGTTATAGCAAGTCAATTATGGCCGGCGTCATCAACTTTCGATAAATACTATATATAACATCGAAACAAGTCAAAAATATAAAAGGCGTAACAAATGTTTCAGCGCTTTCATTTCCACCAGGATGTTCAATGGATGGATGGATGGATGGATGGATGTGCACTTAGTACATGTACATGTAATGTACTATGTAGGAATTTACAGGGTAAGAGGGCATTAAAAGAGCATTTGCGATGGTTTTGACCAAACATTTGAATTGCTTTAATAAAATTTATACAAATGCAGTATATCCCACAAACAACCCGTAATAATAATTATTCGTTTGAAAATTATTTTCCAGATATCCCTTATCTAATTGTTACCAGTCATTTTAATAGTTAAAAGTTTCCTCATCATTGAAATGATAGCGTGGTTCATCTACATCCAAATCTTCAAAGTTTTCAAAATCGCAAAAATCCACAAGATGGCAAACTGAATCCGGTTCCTGTAATAAAATCAATATTTTCATATTAAATAGAAGTCACGAGAATAACAAAACTATATATATGTATTATTTTCTTACCATAGCTAAGATTATAAACTTATAAACTATTCCAAAGTATTTATCATTCATGATGTCCCTGCACTGATAACAGAAAAACATGTATATTAAATAGACTCCAGCAAGTCAGTTTCAAACAAGACAAAAAATCTAAAAATAATGAAATAGGTTAATTACCTGTTTTTCAAACCGACCAAGTATCGAACAATATGTAAGGAGAATATTGTGGATTGTATTTTTTGTTGTATTTAATTCCAGAAAATCTCTCATCTGGGTTATAAGGCTCATACAAATCGCGCACTTGTCATCGTTGGGGGAGGTTTTTTTCGTATTGAGTCCATTACCGCACATCGTCGTAAAAATGCAGAAATCATTGGGTGTCTAATAGTAATGATTTCGTAGTTATTAAATAAAGCTCATTAATAAAAATGATTTATAAGTGCACGAACTTGCAGGTTTCATACCATTTTAGTCGTTAAATCATTGTAAATTCTATCCCCATTCATCTTTATTGCAAGTTTACACTGCAAGAAAACACAATTTTAATACCACTAATCCACAATCAGATTAAAGTGCATATGTTTAAAAAAGGGAGTATAACAAGTTTTCAAATTTCACAGTTTTCTGGTAAAGATTTTTAGTTATAAGTAACTTTCATTTGCATAGCGATGTCATCTCAAATAAAAATGAAATCTGTATAGCTAATACAATCTATAAATATGACCTGGACAGAGACCTGTAGATCGAGCCTTTACCAGTTATATTATAGATGGAATTGTCCCTAACTGAATTATAACATAAATACATACTAGGATTTTTTTCACATGAAAACTTGTGCACATCTGCAACAGTCTATTCTTGAAAGAACCCTGAAATAAGTATTTTTAAAAACATATTTACTATTTTTTTGTGTTGTTATATAAATGTTATATAAATTTTCTTGCATATTTGATATGCAAGAAAATTCGCTTACCCTCCCTAACTTCTTTGTGGCAGCGATAGCGTTAGTCGCAAATGTTTGGCAATGCTGACAAGTCTCAGATGTGTTTGAATATTTCTGAAAATGTAAAATAATTTATAATATTCTTCAACATTATTATCTACATATTGTAGTAATCTGTATATACATAGATTGCATCCGTTGAGTCTGAGTCATCCAGAAAAATGTCCAGGGTTTCTTCATCTTGTGAATAGATTTCTTTAGATATATCAGCTACATCAATAAAAAAAACATGAAAATATTACATTTTACAATAATATTCAGTTCTTGATAAATTCCAATAATCAAGGATTATTACATATTATTTTCAAACCGTTATTGTCCACCTCATCCTCGTCATCCTCTTCACTAAGGCAAACATCTATTATTTGGCAAACCCTATTCGGTGAGTCCTAGCAAATATTCAGCCAATTGGTAAAACATTGATTAGCTATGAAGGTATAGTTTAAAAAATGTGTTGATAAGTATTTAATAAGTCAGATTATTTTAGATATCATAAATGCCACTCTTATTGTAAGATATTTTTAAGAATACAACCCCATTCTCTGCGTTATTTGAAGTAATTGCAATTATCAATAAATATATGTAGCTATTAATAAATACAGTTTAAATAAAGTATGCTTACCAGTTGATGAGTTATAAATTGGTAAACATAATCAAAATATATCTTTAAATCATTTTCGCACTGCAAAACATACACGGAATACAAACTATTAATCTTGTCATATTCAGCATTTAACATTGTACATTATACTTTTTATAGTTTATATCTTTACTCGCCTGTTGCTTTTCTGAACCAAACCATGAACACAAACTTAACAGAGTGTTAAATATGTTATTTTCACATTCCTTTTGGGTGACAATCTCTTTTAACACAGTTACTATCTCTAGACACCAATCACATTTTACATCACCGGATTGGCTCACTCGAAACTGCCCATCAGTGAGTTCAGTCACACACATGGTGGCAGAAGAACAAAATGTAACAGGTGTCTGAAACATAAAACAGGATCTTATAAGTACTTGCACTACCTTCTTCAAAATTTTATAAATTATTAAAATTTACCAGGTAGTTATGTACTTAATCATTATTAACTCTTCAAAAAGTGATATATCAAGTTTAGTAGAAATGGGTTAAATCAAAGAGTTATCTGATATGATAACCCTTGTGACAGTGATCTTAAGGAAATTTTCTACAAATGCTCAAAAATCATTTTAGCGCCATTCTATGTGCTATATAGACTTTATTATTACAAAATTAATTTACGCCATGATTGTTTTTTTCACGTTTGTCCGATTTCCCATGATATGTAAAGGCTGTTTATTAAATTTTGATTACAAAAATAGGTATTTAAAATAAGGTGGAAAATTCAAAGACCAGTAGAAAATATTCACTGTAAAATTCCTCCTTACCATTTTTGTCGTAATATAATCGTACAATTTATTTGAGTTGCGCTGTGCACCAGTTCGACACTATGATAAGAATAATAAGGAGAAGTCCATATTAAAATTATAATATTTACCTCACAGCTTATCTGTATAATTACAAATTTAGGAAAATTGAAAAAAAAAATATTTACCGCTTTTCTCACAAGTTTGTTTGATAATTTATTGCAAAGTGCTGTAAGTTTCCCTTTAAACACATTCCTATCCATTGCTTTGGTAGTCGCAATTGCATCGACAGCAAATAATTTACAATCTTCACAAGTATCTGAAACTCTTGCTTCATCCTAAAACAATCACCATTTTAAGTTTTGCTTATGAAATTACAAACAAATGCAAACAAAAAATGATAACTGACCGCAATTGCTTTTTCGTCATCAATTAATTGGTTTTCGATTTTCGAATTGCAAAATAGCATCACGGCGCAAACAGACTGAGAATCCTGTATACGAAATCTTATTTTTAATACTAATATACTGTACATTTATAATTTCAGAATCTGTGACAAAGCAATAAGTCAAATTTGCTTACCATTTTTGATTTAAATATTGCATGGAGCTCCAGCACAAATCTATCAACTTGTTGCAGACACTGGAAGAAATAAGCAGGAATAATAAAGTTCTAGAACACAAAAATGAGGCATCGTGTTCGTCTCCTTGGCAATGGCATCAAGGTTTTAATTACTGTTCTTGTGATCATCACAGAAAAGCGCACACAAAAAAGTTTCTTTGTATGACCCTAAACAATGGCCTGAGGAAAAATGAGCCGTTTACCTCTTTAACAATAGCATTGGTGAGAAAGTACTTATTGCATGCATCATCCAATACAACTTTAACTAATTCCTGCAAAAATTGTCAACAAAACATTTTTTTTATCATACTCCTGTTGATGAACGAATGAAACGAAGTTAAATACTACATGGCAAGCCTATTATTTGTTCAAAATTTGACAAGTACTTGGGTGGTGCCATTTCGTAATTCTTCACGGGTTTCTTGAACCATCTCCATGCAGGTCGTACATACTAAACTCTAAAAATGTGTAAAAGCAACATTTAATTAACGCTTTAGTTCAAATCACTGTAAAATCCGCAAAAAAAATGTCCAGGGAAATGAACTAATGCGCACGTACATTGTCAGGAGGTAATTTTTTATTTTCCCATGACTTTTGAATACATTCTTCTACAGCCTGACATCTTTTGGCAATTTGTAAATCTTGACACCAATTGGACGATCCTAAGGTACATTCGTCTAGCCCAATTTCATTGTCCCTGTAAGCAACAATTTCCAACCCTAATGTGCCCGACACTACAATGTGAATGGGCGAAATTTTCAATTATTAAAAATATTAGTAAAAAACATTTCAGAAAACTTGAATATATCAAACCAGACAGACAGATTACCCAAAACTGTTTGCTATTGTGGATATTTTCTTACACAGAAAATTAATGTATAAAATAAAGATGACCAAAATAAAATAGAGGACACATTAATTGGTAGAATGATTTGTCCTATTTTCAAAAAGCACCGGTCCTGAAACAACTCTCATGAAACAATTATCAAGGAGACATCCTTAATGTTATATTTTGAAAATTAGCTTTCAATAAACTATATAAGTAATTCTTTGGTAACAGACTTAAAATCTAATCACATAAAGGTCATGTGATGAAGAATCTGATGATTTGTATGAAAAAGTCACACAATTCATTCGTAAACATTCGTGCCCATTCCTAAACATTCGCTAAGATTTTTTAAAGTTTCGATTCCGCGATTGATGGAATTCTGAGCTGCAACTACAGAAAGACCAAACTTTTTTCCACGCGAATACTGAAACTACGAATAGCAATACAATGAATATTACGTGAACTACATGTACTATTATTTTCTTCAAGTAACTACAAAATACTTACGACACACGGTTATTATGAGGATGTCAATTAATATACTTCTAGTCATGATAAATGCACCGATGAAATCACCAACAGGCAATAAATATTGCTATTGCTAAAGAGTTCATGTTAAATGGCAACATCTTATCAATGTATAAACATAAGATTAAAAAGGAAAATATTTAATATTAGAAATACAAATAACCACTTCCGTAAATGTAATGCTTTAGCATGCGAACTACATGGTGTCATACTTTTTGGATTGATGAAAACAATAGTTAATTATACTTCCATACTATGAAAGATATATTTAATTTTGTTTTATATTTAATAAATAATTGGATTGTGGCCGAAGGACTGAAGATACACCTTCATGGGCACGAACAGGTTAAAGTCATTTGGCGTCAAGTGATTTCTACCTGTTCGGGCCCATGATTGACAATGAGCTCATTAATACAGTTCGTCATTGGTTGTATACCCAACCGAAAACGTTTTACAACAATGGTATACAGAAACTGGTGTCACGGTGGGACAAGTGCATCAACCGGCTCGGGGACTATGTTGAAAAATAGAGAAAGGCCCCCTCTTTAAAATGTATATTTCCGTTTTTCGATTGGATAAGCAGTTCATGAATAAATGACCTGTGTAACTTAGATTTGGAACATCCCTCGTATTTAAATGGGCCATTGATATTTGAAGTCATGTAATGTTTTTTGTTTTGTTTTGTGAAGCAAGTTAGTAACCATATGAACGTTATCAATTTTACTTGGAGAAAGTAAACACTAATACTATCAAGAATTTATTTAATGTAGATATGAAGGAATCCTTTGTTTGACGCGAAGATTACAATTCTATACATAACAGACTGTTAGCCTCTTTACTAACTAACAGATTAATCGTCGACACGTAATACCACACGCAACAACCTAAAAATACCAATTGACCTGAAAACAAACATTTCATTGATGTGCACGGCGAGACATATTTGAAAAGAATTTATTGTCGAAGTAAGAATTGTTAAAACGGGCATCAACACATGAATACAAATTATGAATGTGACCAAAATTAAAAATGAGCACACTGAAGTCAAAACCGAAATCATTCATGAACCATAACAAATGATGCGTATGTACACGTACATATATATGCCTACTCGACACAACAAGTATGCCATTTTAAAACCAACTATTTCAGACTCCCAAACCATGCAAATATACCTTTAACTTGAACAACGTGACATTTTACTTTTACCAACTTGCTTTTAAAAAATAGGTTATTTATGAAAATAAAAAATTATTATATTTACAATTGGTGCTGATACAAAAGGTGGATTTAAAAAAAAAGTAGGCCCAATATGTGTATGGACTTTGCAAGCACATGGATGATTTCTCACCAGATAGCTAGCATTATAATATTCTATGAATGTTATACAGGTGTAACAAGACATATTTCGCATTTATCAAAGCTTCCACTGATCGCAGTATGCAATTTTTATTGAAACGATACTGTTATTTAGTCATGCATATTTGTCAGAGGAATATATACGAGTTGTATTAAACAAATATCAACTTGCAATATTTCACTGTCATTTCCCATATGGAAAAATGATATGTGAAGCATATACTATCAATATATGTATATATATGCATAATATATGTTTCATAT
>JAQGAE010002735.1:0-16764 GCA_034696685.1 Julus scandinavius | reverse complement strand
GTCGATGTATTAAAATGGCGGAATTTCCAGAGCTGGGAAAACATTGCGAGTTTGAAAATTGCAAAATTTTGGGTAAATTAATTAGTATTCATAATTCAATAAAAATCCGATAAATTCCATTAAAACTTTGGAATTAAAACTTTTTTTAGACTTTTTGCCGTTTATATGCAATGGCTGCGGAAAGACGTATTGGTAAAGTAAAGGTTTCAATAATGTTGAATAATGTCTGTCCTTACTAACAAAATATGTCAACATAATATAAAAAATGTCATGGCAATGCTGCCATATTTAATTTTGTATGTTGTCATAATTACTAAACTTTCAATTAAGTAAGCGTAGACACCCTACATGAGATTATGTAGCTAATGAAACTTACTATTTTGCAGTGTCACACATAAAGAATCCGTCTCACATGATTGCACTGTTGTATGTATACAGAAAATATTGCTTTTACAATATGATGCTTCAGATCAGCAGTACTCGTACTGTGATATTCCACCTTGATTATTTTTTTTATAATTCAACATAGATTTCACCATCTGTCAACGTCACTCATATAACACCACATGTGGAATACACAGTTTCAAAATGCAGTTACTCAGACTGTAAAAATCGAGAACTCATCCCGATAACTTGCCAGTTTTGCCAACATACATATTGTCTGACGTATGTGTTACATGTTTTTAGTTATCTAGCTACGCATAAATTAAAATATTGAAGGTTTGATTTCCATTTCTCCTAGGCATCGACACCAACAAGATCATGATTGCGAAAAGTTAGAAAACTCTGAAATTGCAGAGTCAAAAACTGCCTTATTGGTGAAATCCATCCTGAGTATACAAAATTTCCAGTCTTATATTTGCAAAGCTTTAAAACCGTTGATGATGTATAACCCATTGTTGTTTTTACGTCTTTAGATTCTAAAAGTGATACAAAAAAAGATAGCAAGCCATCACGGAATAAAAATGCCACGAAAATTAATGCGAAAGTTAACTTAATGAAAATCAAGTTAAATGCCACAGGCGAGAAAACAATTCCATCAATCGACCGCTTGTTTTTTAATGTAAATTTACCAGTTTCTGACAGTGTTAAGGCTTTCTTCTTCTCAAAGGTAATCGTCTAATAATTTAAAGATCATTGTCACAAGTTCTATAAAATTAATCCTAATACTATGGTACTTGGTTTTTCACTGATAGGCATGGACAGTTGGGAGAGTAGTAGACTATGTGGCTGCTCAAGAAAAACTTACAAATTTAAACAATGTTGCCTCAGCAAAGGTGGTTACGAACAGTTTACGTGTCATATTCACATCGCGTAACATCCCATTAACAAGTCTTTCTCTTTGGTTTCAGAAAATTAAATTATTCAGAGACGACTGCGAAGACTATCTTCCCACAGATTCAACACTGGACGCACTATTAGCAAACGAAATTCTTTTTAATGGACAAAATTTATTTTTAAAATACATTTAACTGACAAACTGTGTAGGGGATTTTTTAATAAAACAATCATAACCACATTTCTTGTTCTAGATTTAATTTTTTTATAATTATTAACACATTCGCTAAAGAACATCATTATGAACAGTAATTGTAATAATATACTAGCAAAGGTAATAATGCTACAAATAACATGTTTGGGTGAAAAATCAAATTCTTAAGCCCACATCAGAGTAGACAAAGTTTTTGAGTATATAGATAGATTCTAGTGCAAATTTCTTTGAAGGCAAGAAATTATATTAATATTTCCATTAATACACTCATAAATCAAGATGATCATTAGGAATGAGGGAATAAGAACAAGGAATTGAGATCCGCTTTTGCATTCAAAACATCCACTGTTGCTTGCTGCATAGCAATGGATATAAAATCTCGCCCACTAGAATCATGGCGCAATTGGCAAACCTATCCATTTATCATGCAGTTGTTTTCATTATACACATCTGCCTAATCTGAATAGCCTTGTTTACAAGTAAAGTTCCAGAAATTGATGTAGTCATATTTAACAACAACAAAAACCCATGCCGAATCAAATGTGAGCTTGTTGGGATGCCAAAACTACTTGTAGTTCAGTTAAATCCATGTCAAGAAATTGTAATCAAATCATTAAATTAAAAGTAACACATAATTGAAACGTCCATAGTGCTAGTAATCAAACAAATCCAAGGCGAGTGATCCTAAATCTTAGGCTTATAAAGCGTTGGGAATAATAACGCTCCTAAAACAACAGCCTGGTTTTATCAATTATTTGCCATTTGTTAAAAAGAAATATGGTAAAAATGCTATTGACATGGACTATGTTGATCAAATCATGCATTTAATAATGCAAACATCATCATTATTCCAAAAGCCCAAATACTCTGCCTACTTTGAGCATGAACATAATTTAAAAGAAAATATTTACAAGGCGTCGTCGATACAGCACTTTTTACTGCATTTTCATCAGTAGTAATTACAGAAATGTTTTCACGAGCAAATTATAACGAGTGTTGGCTTAATAATGTACAATTTTGGGAGCTTTTCCTATTTGAATTTTAGTGCGAGTGCCACAAAAGCATGTGTTAATTCTTATATGCAGCTTTATCGTTCTTAATACAGATAAATTGTTTCCCCCCCAATGCGAGATTTAGTAAATGTGCATTTCTCTCTTAAAATATACATTACAAAACAGTAAGTTGGCTTAATTTTTCATAACCGTGTCTCAAAATTAAATATCAACGGCAATAATATCCATCCCAGACAAAACTTCCCTTTAACAGAAGCATTTTCTCGGGACAATATCGAGCATATTAAAACCCCGTAGAATATTGCATTTTAAAACAGACGGGATGATAATTCTAAGCCTACTGCCTGTGGCTTCTAACGTGCATCTAAAAACGTCGGGTCTTTAATAGTCACTAAAATACAATCAGGAAGAAGACTGTGCTGTTCCGGATTCACATATTTGAAATAATAACGACCAAGCTCGAGCTCAAAAACAAAGTCGATCATAAACCGTTTTATATAAAAGGAGTTCATCTCTCGCGAATCTTTTAAAGGTTTAACATTTCAGGAAATATACAAAAAACTAACTAAAAACTAATTTCGCATTCTCGGCTAAACGACAAAGCCCGTTCGTGGGATGCCTAAATGCCAATATTGTGGTTCGAAGTGGTTACCTAAAACTAGTCGCCTGTTTTCTCTGATCTACGGTGAAGGGGAGCGGGGATGTGGCTTAATTACACGTAAGAAGCAAACTGGGGAAGTGTTAGAAGTTGGGCAGTTGGGTATCACAATAACGTTATTTACGATCTATAAACAACCGTAACACATGTAGTAAAGTCATGAATAAACATATTTATATATTTATATATATATGTATATATATAGTTATGTATATTTACTGAAATAAACATCTGATGACTTTACGCATTAAGAATGGGACAGTGAGGAAGAGTTGTACATGGGCATATGGAACAATGCGTGCGCTTTTGTGTTAGAACAAAAATGGCTTACCAGTATTGTTTTTTACCTGGTTTTAAAAGTTGGAAAGATTAACAATTCCATTTGGTGCTCATTCGTGGACATGCTCATCGCCTTGCATTGCTGCCAGTAGACGGATGGCAGACTCAGTTGCAGACGTATCAATATGACCCCCGCTTGAATTCATCTCATCATCGTCCACTTCATCCTCGTCATCATCCTAAAAACGCACAAAAAAAATCATCAACTCCATGTTAAATTTACTTGAAACAATGCATCTAACATTATTAGAGTAACCTAACAATATATCGAAATAAAGATTTAGTATAGACCAGCACTTTCAAAAACTTATAACCCCAGTGGTACCCTGCGCTTCAAATACAGAATTATTTCTTTGGAACCCATCACTGCAGTATCATGGTCACTTAATATCCATTGTTTGAATGATCTTGATATTTTTTGTTTTAATTTAAAGGTATGGACGACGACAAAGTTGGCCAACATCAATTTCCAAAAGTTGTCAATAAAACGTTTCTTACTTTGAATCCAAAACATTCCTCCAAATCTTTCTGTTTCTGTTCTTGCCGCCTTTTCTTTGCTTCTGCTTCGCGCCTTGCCAGTTCCTCTTCAGTGGGCAAAACAGGGTCGAGTTCCTCTACGGGGCCCATATCACCTACAATATTTGATAACGGGCTACCAATGAGCGACTCTAAAGATGAAAAGTACAAATTTGTAGGTTGCAATCAGTACCTGAGGTATTCAGGCGTTGCTTTTTCCCACGGTTTGCTTGATTCGATCCTGCGACTTGGGCATTTCCTGATTTTCGCACTTTCCGTGTAGTGTTGGAATAAATGTAGTCGTCATCGTCGTCTGCTTTTCGCCGCCGGCCTCGGACAGGCCTAGAATTGACGGTGTAGGCCTCTCCGTCATGGGCATTACCGTTTTCGGCTTCATCTTTAATAACGAAATCATACTTGCCATTAGGTCTGGTCAACTTTAGCAAAATTCACAACTTTTTTAGTGCTAAAGGAATCAACTTACCAATTGTCAAGGGATCGATTTTAATCCGTCCAGCAGAACGGCGAGATTTTTTAGCAGTTTCAACTATGTAGGTGGTGCCACCTAAACCATCTAGACCCTCGGCTGTTGCTTCCAACGAATCTCCTTCATTAACCACGGTTGCAGTTCCTGTGACAGTCCCGCTTTCGTCGACCATTTCCATGCTTTCGCCAGCCAATACAGCCACAGCTTGCTGTTCGCCTTCAGGACCTTGGAGTTGAATAACTTCCAATACGACAACCTAGAATAGAATTGAAAAATTAGGGGACATTTTATATGCTGAAGTATGTATTTTGTTGTTGTTGAAAATCTGTCTCAATCATTTCGGGCGTGTTTTGTGGCCGACAAAAATAAGATAATAATAATCAAAATGTGCTACAAATGTAAATATAATGCTAACCTGCTGTCCGTCTGCTGTCGTGATTTGACGCCCAACACTGATTTCTTCTCCATCATCATCCTCATCGTCGTCATAATCGTCTTCATCATCAAAATCGTCCTCTTCTTCCTCCTCGCTGTACAATTCCTCAAGCCCTTCTTCGTTAATCTGGAATACGAACGACAGAAAGACAAAAAAAATGTTAAACCCCTTGCGATAATAAGATTTCAGCTAACTTGTTGGAAACTTAAAAGTCCAAGGAAGCTGAGTGGCAACAGAATCTGACAAACCCTCTTCTTGGTACGTCTTGTAGTAACCTGCATAGCTGCTTCTTTTTCCTGCTGGGTCGCATCCGGGTCGTGAATAGCCATGTGTCGAATGAGATTTCCTTTATGCCTGAACGGCCGCGCGCACTCGGGACATTCGTGCGTCTTTTCCTTTGGTACGGGCGGGACGTAGTTGGGGTCGTGGTACAGGTTTTTATGCCTCTTTAAAAGTTGCTTTTGCCTGAAAGCTTGTTCGCACTGGTCGCACTGATACGGTTTCTGGTCAGTGTGAATCAACATGTGTGATTCCAGATGACGCTGCGAGATGCTGGCATACGTGCAAAGGTCACATTTGAAACATTTTTCGCCTTCGTGGGTCTTGGAGTGCACCTTGTAGGTGTAGCGGTCGGGAAAGGATTTTCCACATCTCCGACATTTCAAGGGTTTGTCGCTGGTGTGGAGTTTTTGTACGTGGATTCTTAAATCGGTCTTCCTTCCGCAGGTCGTTGGACATAGCTCGCACTGAAAAATTGGTTTATTACCTGGAAAGGGCAACAAAAAATAAACAATTTTTCAAGCGTCAAATAATACACCAAATTGACAATGATAAAGCCGTACAGCAGACTTACCAGTATGAATGAGTTTATGGGCTTTCAGACTATTGCTTTGCGTAAACCTTGCGTGACAGATGTCGCACTCGTAAGGTTTTTCGCCAGTGTGAATGCGCAGGTGCCGCTTTAGCTTGTATGTGTCGGGACTGGCGTATGTGCAGTGAGGACACTGGTAAGGGCGTTCACCAGTGTGACATCGCATATGACGCTTCAGTTTACTTAGCTCGACGCTAGCATAATCGCATTCCGTGCAGCGATGAGGCTTTTCGTGAGTATGCTTATATCGCACATGCCGCACCAATTCACCTAGGTATAAATTACATTTAAAAAAATTACAAACAAGATAAGACTGGAAGGTGACGTTTGAGTTTGAAATTTATAACAATTCAACAATCGACCCCAAAACTCTGACAAATGAGGATCGTATCCGCTGCCCTTAAGAATTTAGATACAAGAAGCGATGAAAATGGTCATATTATGGAAAATTACTCAATGCAGGCAAATAAAACCCAAATTTTGGTTAACACAAACCTGATGTGGTGAATGCACTGTCGCATTCTTTGCACTGATGAGGTCGTGTGCCGGTGTGGGTGTTGACGTGGTTTTGAAGAGATGCAAGCGTCTTAAATCCTCTTTCACAAACACTGCATTTGTGCGGACGTTCTTCCGAATGACTTTTCATGTGACGAGACAGGAGATAGCGCTTTGGACTGGTGTAATTGCAATAGTTACACATGTGGGCCTGTGTGACCGACTGCGATTTCTTATTGGATATTTTGATCACGCGTGGCGACTTGGTGGTAGTCCCGCCCCCGCTTCCACAAGCAACTCCCATGGAGACGTTCCCATGAGAATCGTTGGCATCGCCCGTAATGTGTCCTCCTTGTTGTTCGCCCTCGTTGAAGTCGTACACCGACATATCGACATCGATTTCTTCATTTTTTGGTTCCTTCTCGTCGTCCGGTTGCGAAACAATGAGCACATAGCTAACTTCACCAGTATTAGAGTCCGATGGCATGATTGTCACAGTTTGATAGGTGCTGCCGGAATTCAACAAAACCTGCTGTCCCGCAGCAGTGGCTTCATCGACATCTAGGCCGGTGACAACCTCGCCCTCTGACGCTTGCTCGGCTAAATTGGCCATCATTTCGAGTGTCCCTTGACTCACTATGGCTGAACCAGATGCATCGTTAGACATATCTCCATCTGTAGTCGGGACTTCCACATCTTGCTGTCTTTCTGTACCATCTGGATGTTGCACTACCATTCGGATAGTTTGAGACCGAGTAGAATTCTACGCAAGGAATATATACATTTAATATATCGCCCAAAGAAAGGTTTACCCATGTACTAGCTATATTTACCTGTCTTCCAGATCCTTGAATTGCCACAGCTGCTTCGGCTTGGCTTATAAGAGCAGCTATTCCAGAATTACTTCCGCTCACACTAACAACATGAGGAGTACCGCCCCCACTGGACACCACAACTTGTTGCCCATCCTAAAGTAAAATTACAAAAATAAATAAAGAGTTTGAATGATCACATGCTTTAGATGTGTAGCCATCAATTGACAAACAAATAACTTACTTGTTGCATTGCCACAAATGTTTGCTCAGGCTTTATGCTTTGTGCTTCAACTGCTTGCAGGAGTTCTTCCGCAGCAGCTTCGCCGGCCAAAGCCGCCGGAATTGTCACAGAAATTTCCGTCGCTTCCGACTCGTTCACTTGATCACTTGCAGCAACTACTATTCGTCCAGTATTAGAGTTCCTTACTGGAATGGATGCAGCAGGGACATTTTTACCAGCACCAGTCACTAGCGAAACACCAGATCCTAGTAATGCTGCTGTATTTCTACCTATCGGCTTGGTGTCAGATTGAACCACATCGTTGTTTGATGAATGGAAATCGTCCACGGCTGCATACTGCGCATCAGCTTGCTCTGCTTCTGCACTGGTGGTATAATACTGTGCTTCAGTTTGATAAAACGTCCCTTCACCACCGTTGAACTGTCCTGTCGAACCTTCATATGTGGCTGTGTAACCAGTAACGTTTGAATCTGATCCAGTCTCTGTAACATAGTATGTCTGGCCGCTGGCAGTGGTGACGGCAGTTACAGGCACGGATGCCCCGTTTGAAGCACCATCTTGTAGATTTTGGGTTGTTCCAGCTTCAATTTCCTTATTAAAGGAAGCCAAATAATTTTGGATGTCTGAAATCGTCTCCCCATCTGCGGGAACCTTTGTTCCCGTTTTCGTCTCCATGTCCAACAAGTTTAACTACTCAAATCCGAAAATAAATAAGTTGCAATTTGCAACAGTTCTTTCTCCTAGCGCTCTGTAGAGCCACACTTCATAAACCTGCAATGAAAATGATTTCTCAGAGTTAGTCAAAGATGGTTTTCACGATTTGACAATGATAATAGGTGACATATTCAGATCAATGGCAAGTGTGAATGCTAACTTAGCATATATAACACAATTTTGAAATTCATATCTGAAAAAAATATTGCACATAATTTTTGACTGCTTTAAGATTTTGGACAAATAAGGCTGGGCTTCCTTCATTCATTCAATTACTTCAAAAGTTTCACGTTCTATTCATCAATTTGTTTATGGGGAGCATACTTATGATGGAATATGTAGGGAGATATGGAATAACAATCACTTTATAAGCTATGTTCAACAACATTCACATGCTTGTATATATATTGAAATACGTGTTACATTCTCATATTTATAATCACATGACAGAATAAATGTATTGTACAGATCTTATAGAATTATAATTATTATTCTAGATTTATATTTTTCTTTGTCTGAGAAACAACTTCGGTCAAAATTTTAAGAGCAGCAGATATATAGGATTTCTTAATAATACAAAACAGGCCTGTAATAGTGGGAACAAATAGTCATTTAAAAACAAAATGCCTAGAATTTCGCATTAAATGTTGGGTACTTTAAATAGCACTAACTTATCCCTACTAACTAGCCACGTTGAGACTAGTTGTACATTTTAAAAAGCAAACAAAGGAAAACGTGGGGGAAATCGCTCTTCAAAATTAAGGCCTTAATTGTTAACCTAAAATACGAAATATGCACATTATACTCCCATTCAAGATCTAGTATATGCATAGACATTGCCATTCCCATTACGCAATTTGGCATTTGTTTTAAATGAGTTGGACGGCCAAGCACAATAGAATTCAAAAAACATAAATCAATGAATGAAAGATCAGAATTTCGCCCGTATCAAAACAAAAAACTAATAATCATGGTTTTCAAATGCGTGTGGTTTGCCAATGTGGAAGAAATCGGCCCAATTTTTTTTGTGGACCACTTCCGTATCCACGCGCCACATGAATTTTCAACAAAAACGGCCATTTTCTGTTAAGCAAAATGCCGAAGCAGACATGGGAGAGGTGCAAAGGCAATTGAGCGCCCATTTTCCAGTTCATAATTTCCCCAAAAAAGGTAGGGTGAAGAGAAGAAAGAGGGCGCACCAAAAACAACAACAGTGCCGCCATCTTCGACGGTGTGCGAGTCCGCACAGCGCCAACAGCCCGATGCGGTCGCCTGAAGGACTTTGGGGGCCATGGAGGCGAGCGTTTGCCGCGTTTTTCTCTCACCGTCGAAATGGCCTAAAACAATGCGTAGAACGAGGCGGGAAGCCATTGGAGAGCTCGTTTTGTCCGAAATTTCGTCGCACAGCTCGTCCGTAACTCGGATTTCGACGACACGATACGTAGAAAAATAAAACTGCTTTCGTTTGGCGAGTGCCTAAAACGTTAATTCGTAGTTCATTTTAGCGTTGAAGGCGGCGCTGGTGACCATCGCAAAAGTGGAAGCCATGGAAGAACGACAAACCAGGCGAAATGGCTACGGCTCGACGCGAATAACCGTGAAAAACGTGACCCAATTCCTCCCTGTTCGACGTCCATCTCCCCTTCAAAGTGGCGAGAATCGAAATTTTGCGTACGTCTAGCTTGTTTCATGCTCCCGAAAACGAAAAGAAATTCAGTTTCTTACCTGCTTTTTGGCAGAATTCAACGCTTGAGGGCGTTAATTGTCGTTCGCCATTTTATGTGGCTCGAGCAGAAGTTCGAAACGGACGCACATGCGCACTTGCACGCTATTCAAAGTCTCGGCGCTAGGCATTCTGGGAACGGGCCGCCATGCGCTGGCTGTTTCGTCATCGTTGACCGTGGTCTATTTTTTTCATGGAAAATTACCATTTTTTAATGTAAAAAATACATATTCGAATCAAACATTTTGAAAATAAAGGCTCTATACGAAACAAATACATGAATTATTTTCTTCACAACAGTACGGTGTTACATAGACAGGCATTTGGGCATGCGGACAATTGCACTGGGGATATTTGATCACGTGGACATTTACACAATATGGGTTATATTTGCAGATGTATATTTTGGGAAATGGTCATTAGGGTAAACTGTAATTGGCACGTAAGGCTGTATTATTTCTTCAATTTACTTGGACAAATTAACGCCCTGAGCACTTGTCCATCTGCGCAAATCTGTTGACGTTTATATCAGAGCTCATGACTCTGCCCTAATATCCAATGAGCTTCCGCCCTTAGGGCTTAAGTCCGAACACCCAAAATAATAAATTATGCTTTAGAACGTGGTTCTGATTCCCATATTAAGGTTTTTAATACGTAAATGTTTAATTTGGTCAAATGACGCACCCTATCATGACATCATCAAGTTTCCCGGAAGTGCTTGATAGAGACGGAAGTCGTCATCTAGTCGATCATAAGGCCAAGCCCGTGCAGTCACAACTATTTTGTTTTTAGGACATTTTACTTTTTTGAAAATTAATATCTTGGTTTTAAAACTACAAGATGAGTTTTCTGGGCAAAGTGTTTGGCGGTGGTAAGAAGGCGGACAAGGGTCCAACCACAGGCGAAGCCATACAGAAGTTAAGGGAGACTGAAGAAATGTTGCTTAAAAAACAAGAGTATTTGGAAAAGAAGATAGACCACGAACTAGCCAGTGCGAAGAAAAACGCAACAAAAAACAAACGAGGTACGTACGTCAGCCGAGGAAAAATGCCTGACTT
Organism: Julus scandinavius; assembly: GCA_034696685.1. NCBI lineage: Eukaryota > Metazoa > Arthropoda > Diplopoda > Julida > Julidae > Julus > Julus scandinavius. The sequence goes on along the minus strand of JAQGAE010002735.1, from coordinate 5,906 downwards.
ATTTTTCGGTAAACAATGGGAGCATAATACAAATCGTTGTGGACCCATTCGAGTCATTGAGTCTCATTGTCAAGTGTTGAAACAGGTTTACCATTTATCTAAGCTATGCGCAGAATAATTCCATGTTATATTTTAAAGGACACTTTGAGTTTGAATAGAAAAGGAAAGGTATAAACGGTCATGCGGATTTCGTGTTAGGAACATGTGCCAACCTTCTCTTATCTGAAACGTGGTGTAATGCGTTAACGTCATCTCAATGGGCACCATGCAGTTAGTTATCCCACCCAGCAATACAGAAAATTTAACTTGAATTTTTCCTCAATTTTACAGCGGCTCTCCAATCCTTAAAACGTAAGAAGAACTATGAAAAGCAGTTACAACAAATTGATGGGACGCTATCGACTATAGAATTTCAAAGGGAAGCTCTGGAAAATGCCAACACGAACACAGAAGTGCTTAAAATCATGGGCTATGCGGCTAAAGCGCTGCAGTCCGCACATCAAAACATGTATGCAGTTATTTGTACTCTGGTTTTACTCGGTGATATCTGTTAATTTAGTAAGCAAAATGCTAACTAAGTTTGCATTTTAGGGATATTGATAATGTACACGACCTGATGGATGAGGTTGCTGAGCAACAAGAAATTGCCAAGGAAATTTCCGAGGCAATTTCGCATCCTGTTGGATTTGGAAATGACGTGGACGAGGTTTGTGTTGGGAAAGATTAATTGGAAACCACTGCCCGTGGTAAACTTCAACCTAAAATTATTGTTATAGGACGAGTTGGAAAGGGAGCTGGAGGAATTGGAGCAAGAAGAATTGGATAGTAAACTTGTTAACGTGGGGACACCAGCAGCAGAGTTACCCTCACCACCTACCGCCGAACCAAGAGGCAAGTCTTTTTCTCCTATTTCTTAAAGCAAAAATTAACGTTCTATCGATTCTCATTATGTTATTGAATCATTCACAGGACGAGCAAGAGCAAGAGTTGAAGAAGAAGATGATGAAGATATGAAAGAGTTAGCTGCTTGGGCATCGTAACAATAAGGGTAAGTTATTAGCTCTGCTCTCTACAATCAATTTTTTGTCCGCATTACCTTTTTACCTCATGCGTCCATTTTTGCATTTCAGGTTCCGTTTGCAGAGGTTTTATGCGCTGAATCGGATTTCTTTATTTTGCATAGGCATATGATGTTTGTTCATGGAAGATGTCTCATCACGATTTCTTTCTAAATTATAAATGGATAAAAAAAATTAGTTTTTTAATTAAAAAAAAAAGCTGTGTGTTGTTTTCAGACACATTCGGCTAGCTAACGTACTGCAATCAAATGCAAAGCCATCGTTTATTAGTGCTTGCAAGAGTTTCTGCACTGCACAAAAAGCTTGCAATTTGGATTGATTCCCGTTTACAACCGCATCCCAAATCCAAGTTGATTTCCATTGGAATTGAGATGTTAATAAAAGCTGATCAAATACAAACGTGCAAGAACTGCAAACTGTATGTGATGGTTTACGTTACCATGTAAAAATGCAACAAAATATAATTACTATGTACATATATTAGTGGGCTTTGACTTATTTTTCTCCCTACCCTTATGCTGTTATTTCGAATAAGGAAACAATCTTAAATATCGTGTATTTTTTACAGCCTAGCAAAAATATTATTGACAAGAAACCAAATGAGATGGTTAAATGGTTAACAGGTTTTAGTTAATGTTACTCGCAGGCTATAACATGTTTTCATGAGTGTTTTTCATTATGTTTTCTCTATGAAGCAAGTTTTAACCTCACAATAACATTACTAACAACCACATAACTAGCCATAGTTCATATTTTTGATCATCTAAGAACTGAAATGTTATTCCATGAGAATTTCTGAAGCACGTTGCTGCAAATTGGGAAGCATTGAAGCAAATTCTTTTGCGTATTTGTTAGTTTTTCAAAACTTGAATTTTGGTAATGTTGATTCCACGCATGGAATTTGTTTTTGTCAATGATAAAGTTTTGCCCGTTCAACTCGTGTTCTACTGTGTTTATTGATACTATTATTATTTGTGTTATATTCCCTCTGTTAAAAGGAACATGACAATTGTTGTAATACTTCCAAATAGTACATGAATAGAGTGAACATTTTAATTTCTTGAAATAACTAAATTTCTGTATTTCATTATTTGCACATAAAATTTGGGTATTTTTGAGCAACGTTGTCACTGAAATTGTGAATATTAGCATAGATTCTCCACAATAAAAATAGTACTGTTACAAAGAAGACTAAGTCTATATTAAATATATTAGAAAAGAAAAAAAACAACCTAAATATATTGCATAAGTATGAATTGATATGTTCTGAAGGTAATGTACCAGTTGTTATTGTTTGAATGTAACAATGGAATCATAGAATTGGGATTAGATTTTGGAAACGTTTACAAGGTTGATCACCAATTGCCCAAAAGCCCTCGAAATTGAAAAAGGTCGACTTACAAATTAAAATGGGTCAAACTATTAATTTGAAATAATTTTAATTTGCAACGTAAACAATTTACAAATTTAAACTGCTCTAAACTTATAGCGAACTTCATTTTATCCATTGGTTAGACATTTTGCTATTTGTTTAAAAAAATTAAGCAATTATTTTTTTACAAATTAAAGGAAGTTTGCATTATATACTATCGGGAAGTATATTTAAAAAAATGTGATACTGCAGTTATAATTCTTATTGTCCAATGATTGTGATATTAAAGTGATAAACCTTGGAATATCTAGAACAGGGGAGGGGATTTCCCTGGAGGTTAAAGTAGGCGGAACAGTACATCAGGAGATTTCCCAGAATGAAATGCTTCTGAACAAGCTCAGAATAGCTTTTTTGGATCAGTGATGCATTTAATAAGTCTTATTAAAGATGCTTATGTTATAGATTCCATGTTAACAAGTCATAAGATATATATCATCATCAGCATTGTTGGTCCAGGAAGCCAATTCCATGTAGAATATTTGTTTGCCAAGTAAAATACAACAAGGCCACGTCAGACCGCAACCGTTTCCATGGCAACTGCATCCAGCCAGCGGGAGAAGCTGCATCTCCAAGATGCGGGAAGCGATTTTATGATTTGATTAATATCAACAGTGATATTAATAATCTGTAATTAGCTAACCGCTTATGTATAGAGAGTCACTTCAACCCAAAAAAGGTAAGGGATGAATTTTATTTAAAAGCAAAGAGGAACCAAATGCGCTTGAACTGTATCGTTTCGAAAAATGGCGTCTAAAGATTTAATTAGGATTACGGCAATTGGAAAGGTGGGCTCGATGATTTGTCGTTCATTTAAGCATCAATTCTAATGTTGCAAAATATAACCTCTTATCTATTATTCAAATTTATTAAATAAACAATTGGGTAATGCATTGATAGCAAATTGTTTTTTCGATCACTATTAATCGATAAACAGATGGCGAATTTTATCGGAAAAAAAATTGATATTTTCGATGGTGATATTTGTATTGTATCGCAACATCGTTTATCTACGTAGCCGAAAAGGTAGCACATATAATAAAAAAATTAAAAAATCAATAATACAGGATGCATGTTATTTAAAGGGAGATGCTATGTGTAGTATAAAAGCTTCTGGCATATATGCAAGATATTGACAGGATCTATTTTTATCAATCAAGTGCTTGCATCTGCTTTTTTCGAAAAATTGGCAAACGCATGCAGTTTTACTAAAGACCATGCGTTTATGCTGTGCTAAAAAGGTTAATGTGTTTATTGTATACAATCGACTAATTTAAAAAAAAGATGTTTTGAGTTCACTGAAACTCGAATTACTTCAACATGCAATTTGAATGAAAGTTGGGAAACAAAAAGTGCATATTTTGTAATAAAAAATACTTTTGGTGTTATATATTTATGTTTTTGAAATTGCACAATTTGAAAAATAGTGTAAAGAGTTTCTGTGTGGGAGCAGTAGGAAAAGTATGATCTATTTAAAAATGTGCCTTTTTCTGGAATATATTTTCTGATAAACATAAAGCACAAAGATAAAGCCCATGGTTTTTATGATGATTTTGCAAAAATATTTCCACAAAATCTAAATTAGTACTTCTTTGATCAAAAGTCGACAACAGCAATTTGCCGTGTTTACTGTATCAAGTTCCAAATCAATAACTGCTTCCAGGAAACTTTGACATCAATATATCATGGATATTGATGTCTATTATGAACATTGAAACAATACAGACTCCTAAGGTTTTTGGCAATAAGGGAAAATTGTTGCTAGCAATCCAAAGGCATGTCTGAGTTTCAATCAATATTCTAGGCATTTGCATTACGAGGCAACACCCTGCACGTTAGGTTAATTTGGCACATGGGTATGGTCATTCTTACTGTATTGATCATATTAGAGTGCATTGTGAGCATAGACGGAACAAGATGCCAAGCTTGTCGTGTTGCACGGTTATTGATTTCAAAAAGTCTATGTTTTGCCCCCGCAAACCAACCCCCACGGATGCAAAATGTTAAGCAATTATTCAGAAGCATCGAGGCACATAGCAGTTCAGTGCCATTATGGTAATTGCATGCTGCAGAAAGTCTACGAAGCCAATTTGTAATCTTTTTGGGCCATCAGCCAAGTAGGGATAAAGGCACAGGTATGGTTTAGATCAAACAGACGTGTAAGTGGAGGAAAAAGATGAGTCGGGCAAGACTTGCGCCTGCACAATGTGTACCATTTCATGAAAATAGCAACGACTCTTCTGAAAGCGGATATACTGGGTAGTACGTGCATGGTTAGCAAATAACAGGAAAGAGTGCAGATAAAAAAAGGGTCTCAGGGCGGTATACCTGATGCTCTAATTTTCTTTACTTCGAACTTTAGCTATGAACATCGATGTAGCAACCTAAGGGCGTAACCAGGGGTCAGGATGGCGCTCGAAATATTCGATACTCACCATTTGGCAGTCAGCGCAATCGTGACGGCTGCCATGCAATGCATCTTTTTCGCTATAGCCGCTGCTTTCCAGTTAGACAAAATCACGGACTTTGCCGGCGGTGTGAATTTCATCATCGTGGCGTTGCTGACACTCGTATTGGCAGAGGTAAGATCTTGGAGCACGATCGAACCCGGGGTTCCATTTGCAGATGCTTGCATTTCTGTTAACCTTTTGTGTCCGGCAGACCTATGACCCAAGACAAGTGCTGATCACGTCGCTAGTTTGCATTTGGGGACTTCGACTTTCCGCTTATCTTCTCTTCCGCGTGCTGAAGATAGGCAGGGATGCCCGCTTCGACGATCGTCGGAATAACGTCATTCGGTTTGCAGTGTTCTGGACCTTTCAAGTAAGGCAAAAAATAGTTGGCAACATCACGGTAAAACATATAATAAACCTCAGCAAACCACTGAATAGACCTTTAGGTTAATCCTCCCCCCTCTCATTATCCGCTGTAATACTACACAAATCTACATTTTCTAGGCCATTTGGGTTTTCACCGTCAGTCTGCCCGTCATTTATATCAACTCGCCAACCAATGCCTATCCCAACAGTCCACCAACCATGACCAAATGCGACATCATCGGCACGGTCATGTTTGCCTTGGGATTGGCGTGCGAAACCATTGCAGACGTCCAGAAATTTCGCTTTAAAGAAGATCCTGCTAATAAGGGGCGGTGGTGTGACGAAGGTAACTAATATAATGTGATGTACTAGTCTCATCTCAATTTTTAGAAGATTTTCTTCTCTGAACATACTCCAACTAATAATACTGGCTACCATTTCAGGTCTATGGTATTATTCGAGACATCCCAATTATTTTGGAGAAATATTGCTATGGTGGGGCTCGTTCGTGATATCGGCGAGCGTGCTTAAAGGTATCCAGTGGATCGCAGTGTTGGGGCCCATATTCATCTCGTTCAT
>JAQGAE010002734.1:0-16765 GCA_034696685.1 Julus scandinavius | reverse complement strand
TGTCACGGCTGTAAAATCGGTTCGTTGGGTTGAGAGCAGTCCCATTTTGAGGTAGTCTAGGATAATACGTAAGTACCGATTCCCCTTTTTTATGCCACCATGTATATGTATTATTCAAAACAGTTGGAAAATTGTGAAAAACAGCCGAAATGTAGCACTTGTTAAATTACAACTGTGTTCAACTGAAATTTCAACCGATTTGGATAGAATTTATCAAAAATACATGTCCGTTATTCAGAGTGTCCGCTATCCAGAGGGAATAACATGGATTGTCATATATAAAAGGACTGGGACTCGTAAAAATGTCCGTTATTCAGGAGTGTCCGGTAAGGGAGGTAACACTGTAGTTTCAATTACTCAGGATTGTTTGCATACCTTTACGCACTTTATCAGACCTAAAAACATTAACATGAAAATTGTAACAAAATTGCAAAATCGACACCACTTTCCCATAAAACTTTGTAACACCTGAAAAGTGCCGAAGAATAGTTTTTTTATCTCACTCTCTACATGCATAATCTGATAATTTTAGAATTATAGTAATTTTTGTAATAGAAAATAAAAAAATCTGAAATAAAGAATTCCGGTATCATTCTTTCGATTATAACAGCGATGTTCATCACACCAAAACAATCTCGGCAAATTACTATTAGTAACAGACTATTTATTTGATTGCACCAGCCATCCAATGGAATCGACATTGACAGTAACTCAAACTACATCACTCTACAGATCACGTTCACGCTGTTCGAAAACAAAGCACGAAAAGAACCGATTTGATACGCTTAAAGATCACATTGATGGCGAAGAAAAGCCCGATTCAGATACGTTCCTCTACAAACACTTCCAATATTAGTACAGGAGAAGAAATAAAGACAACAAAAAAAAGATTTTCAGAAGGGGAAAACCCAAGAAGTTGAAATTCCAGTAGCTTTCGAAAACACCTTTGCAAAGGTTCTCAGTCCAGCCGCTTTTTACTGACAAATTCTTCGGGAAGCTCCTCCAGAATACGTAAAAAGGTTTCTGGAACAGGAATTCAAAATTCTGTAAACTTAAAAAACCAGAGGGTAAAAGTGGTTCCTAACGTCAGAAAACAAAACGCGGATATCCAAATTTTCCTTTTTACACAAACAAATATTAAAAAGAGGTCAATATTTTCAATAACTTATTTAGATACACTTCTCGAGCAATGAGAGCTGCCTTAACTAAATACACCAAAGAAGCTTAAAAATACTGAATTTCATTTTCATATCTTCCATCAGTTTATTTTTACTTCATTATTTACTTTTTGTATTTTGATTAGAATATATTTACATTTCCTGGCAATTTTGATATAAAAAAGGCCAAAATTGAGATAAGGGCATTGTTTGCATTTCACGCTTGTATACAAATCGATCTTGTGTAAAAAAAGTTTCCATAAAAAGTGTGCGGTTTCAGATTTTTAATACCTAAAACTATCACAAATAAAATAAAATTGGAATAAAATTCATAACAGTATTGTTGCCGCGTTTAAAGTTAACAGTATGTTAGTTTCAAATCTATGAGTATATCATATATTGTGATAGATCAAAGAAGGCTTTCTGATATAGTTTCCCAGAGGATGTATACCGCCACATTCCAATACACAATCATATTGTTATTTGAGTTTGTAATTAGTGAACTCCTTTTATTATTTGTTTAGTAAATCTACTGTAGCCAAAAAGCACATGCAAATGAAACTGGATGAAAATAAATGGTTAAACGGAACTTTTAGACTGTTTTGAGACGAAGTACGATCAATGATGAAAGGTATGAAGTACCTCATTACTTCCAACAAAGACACTAAAAAAGAAACCTGAAGAAAATTTGGAAATCCTTATTTACTGACGTTAGTTATTCCAACAAATTTCTGTGACAAGCCCAAGAGAATTCATCAGTCCTCTTCCCCAAATGCGCCAGCGCCAAAATGTAAGTCATCAAGTTTAAAGATCGGATTGATTTTAACAAAATAAACTTAGCAATCGTTGAGACAGCTGAAACTTATTGAATTCCTCAAAATTTTAACAAAAATCCGCATCCTTCCATGGTCTATGTCTGTCTGCCTTTTGGTATCAGTGATGATTGCAACCATAACGCATTTCAAAAGTGCATGAGCTCAGTCACAAAGGCCATATATGACATCACGCTGATACAGCAGGCAGGAAGATGTGACGCTTTGGGGGAGGTCCTACTGAAGCACAGATATCACAGGAACGTCACCAGTCGTGACACAAACCACTTCAAAATCATGACGTTTTCCCCTATACCGACAAAAAAGAAAGATAAACAAAAATGGTTTCCGTGAGCGTCCTAATCCGCAAATCGTTAACGGGCCGCGGTCATCGCGTGACTAGCTGACCGCTTGGCACCTTGAGGGTGCAAAACGGAACAGAAATTTCAAAAGCATGCAAAGGACTCCGCAACTTGGTGCACGTCCACTCCACTTCCTGTCACTGTGTATGGTCGGTGCGCCTACTCTGCATCCACGCTAGAGTTCAAGCTCAAAGACTGGGCCACACTGCGGCGTCGAGTTCATGTTGGTGGGAGTAGCGAGCAAACGCGACAGTTCGTCGGAGGGCTTTTCTTAGAAAATAGAGCAAAGGCCGTAGTGGTTTCAACTGAAGGAATTGGAAAATCCAACGTCATTGTTCGATAAGGGCGGCAGACACCTAGTCCAGGGGGTGCTCAGGACACGACCGATTCACTTCAAACCACGAATCAATACAGCTGAAAAATAAAAAATAAGAATAATCTATTAGCGCAAATATTGCAAGTGCTTACCTGCTGCTCAGATGTAAAAATAAGTTCATCAATGTATCCACACTAGTCACATTACTGGCAAGTCACCCTAGCCTGTTTTGCAGAAAAAATTAGAGGAAATACAACACATTTGTAGCCAAAACCAGACAGTCGAGTCGCATTATTATGACTGTGAGCCAATATTCAGAATAACTGCAGAGTGCAGCATGAACAACATCTAGACGGTGTTTCAGTGAGGAAATATGAAGATGAAAGGTTGGCAAACGTGTCTGGATACATGCAGACTGCAGTGCAACCGAGAGCCGCTTAAGAATGCAAGATGAAGAATCCATACGGCGAACATGACGATAGATGTGATCATAAAGGTGCTCAATTGGAATCGAATGGTGAATTTGGAAGCCAGGGAAATTTTCGACGTGCTCCTTTAACCACTATAATAAAATAATGTCTGTATAACATGTCGAATTGTCCTACTGGAGATCCCACACTACCATAGGAGATCCCAGGGAAGACAGTCATCATGTATGGTCAACATGCGTACCAGGTCTCCCTGTTTCATCTGACCTCTGACATCAATGGAACGTACTGCTCCACACTTTCCACGTCGTTTATTCTTAATAATGCAGTTGGTTTAATTATCCGTCCACATAGCAGCACGAGCACAGTCAACAAACTGCACTCTTTAAGAAATACTGCCACCCTTAACCTGTAAGCCAATAGTCCTTCTCCATTCAACATCTAATAAATCGCATGTTTTACACACGACAGCATTTGTATATTCATGCATAATGCTTAAATCTAGCCTTATATACCCACCAAGCCAGCTCACGACACGTGCCATGGAAGGAGAACTACGAGCACGGTCGCAGCCGATTTTAAAGTAACTATACAGAGTGTACCGAAAATCAACTGCCAAATTTATAGGGTTTGCAGCTGGTGGTATGTGAAGTATAAAAGCCAAATGAACATGTGGGCGCAAATGTCTCTTTAACATAACAAATCTCATTTATTGCAGATGAATTTTCTGACACTAATCAAAATTAAACAAATACATTTCATAGCAATTGTTTAAAGTAGCGACCTTGAACGTCTTTGCACGCTTGGCAGCGACGCAACATGCTCTCTCTCTCTCAAACGTTTGCAAAAATTCCTAGCATTTCCTTGACCCTTTCACAAGCATCAACAATTCGGGTTACCAAGTCTTCTGGTGTGTCCACCGGAGTATCATACAACAAAGTTTTAACATGTTCATATAGGACAAATTCTAAAGGCGTCAAATCTGGGGAATGCGCTGGCCAATTCACGGTCCCACCTCTGCCTATCCAACCATTAGGATATGTCTGGTCCATGTGTTAGCATGCGCGAATAGTGAAATGTGCAGGCCCCCCATCATGTTGGAACAGCATACACTGCATGTCGGCTAGTTATACATCATCTAGCAAGTCTGGCAACACCTCTTGCAGAAAAGTAAAATAATTATGACCATTGAGACAAAGTGGTTACATGCACGGCCGATCATTCGATCTTTGATGATGCCAGACAAAATATTCACACTAAAACGTTGCTTATGTCCTCGCGTTAGACATGCAGATTTTCCTCACTCCACATGTGGCTGCTCCGAAAGTTCACAACCCCATCCTTGGTGAAGGAGGCCTCATCCGTAAACAGCATGGACGATTGGAATTGTTACGTCAATTATGGATGTGCGTTTACCTATGCTTTTTATGATAAGGATACATTTGCATTTACAAGTTCATTTGGCATTTATATTCCATTTACTACCAGCTACTAACCCTGTAGGTTAGGAAACTGACTTTCGGTACACCTTGTATATTTCAGCACTTCCCTGGAAACAAAATGCTATATGACCAAGAGTTACAACTAAAATAGCGACAATCATTTTTGTTAATTAATAGATATGCGAATTCCTAATTTCTACATGGAGGCAAACAAGCGTAAACAACCAAAAATAAATAAATACAAATATTAATTAGTTCATTGTTATCTTCATTTGTCATTCCAGTGAACCTTGGTTTAATTTTTACCCGTAAATTCAAATTCAGAAAAATTCATAACATACTGGTAGTATTACACTCACCTTTTATGGTATATACAAAGGCAGGGCAATCGGGCTATAGTATCCCCTTGTTTTAGATCATCTAGACAGATAACGCATTCATCTTCTTTATCTTCACTAAGAACATCCTCTGCAAAAACAAAATACGCATTAGATTAAGTAGCAGCCCTAGTAAGTAAAGTTGTCAGGGTATGTACCGCCACCATTCGAGTATTTCGAAAGCTACTTCGACAACTTGATGGAACTGGGAATGCACCACCTGAACTCAGAAATCCATCATTGTCCGTAAAGGTCAAATTTTGCCGATGAATAATTTGGAGATAATAAAGAAAATTTCTGATTCAAAATATTAGAATTAAAATATAATTACAAGCACATTTTTCCAGTAATTTTACTTCAGATATAGTAGACTCCAATTATGTGACAACTGATAATGATGCCAATCGAAATCACCAAGCGACGAACTCGCATACACAATTACATTAGAAGTACTCAATCAGACCCCAAAAATTCGCACAAGTCTTCAGTTTAACAATTAATTGAGGCCATAGTACACGTGCAGACCCCATTTTTAAAATGATGCCTTCTAATTGGTTGGACCTACTGCAATGGAGAAAAAAGGAGGTTTTAAATGCAAGTTGCTTTTGCAGTCCAACTTAGCAGGCCTGCACATGTCACAAAAGACATTCAACTTGTGGCCCTTGGCAGCGCTGCTTGAATCTAATGCGCATGCGCGCCATATTTGGGCCAAACTGCCCATGTGAAAAGTTTGTTTGAGTAACCAAACAAGTGCTTATTGTAATCGGCATCTCATTTAATTTTATCATTTCGCAATTACAGTAGAACCTGTCTACATTCATACTCTTGGGACCAGAGAAAAATATTCATTTAGACTGGTTTATCAGCGCACATACAGTTGCCAAACAGAGAATTGCCCTTTTTTCAATCCTAGATGAGTCACTATGGCACTATTTTAGTTCATGTACAAGTACAACAATTGCCAACAAATCTCCCTGGCTGTTGCATTTGGTTATAACTGTGTAGGCCTACATAAAAAATAGCGTCTAATGGTTAAACGAACACTACAATGACAGAGTCGAATTACAAGAATAAGGTCAGTCAAGTCGCAATCTTTAGAACACTGAAGAAGTCAACATCGCATCTAGCCAAATCTGACAATGCAAACCTCTATGTTAAACGTCTACGGACCGTCAGATATTCAGCTATGAAGTCTGCACTTATTGAGTGGTTCAATGTCAACCAGGAACGTGTCGATTTAAGTGGTAACCTCATCTTAGTTTGATATTTTTTTGCAGTTCCATTGTTGATATTCACTTACAAAATCTTAGAGAACAATACAAATTATTCATTATTACTTTAGGGACGTTTACGCATTTAGAGAGGTTATTCAATTACACAGGATGCATTTAGACAAGTTCTACTGAATTCCCCCTCCTTATGTCGCCAGATACGAGTTAAACATGTTTTATCATACAACTGGTAGATGGTTCGTAAAGCCGGGTCTCCACCAAGACGTACATGTACGTATAAACACGTTTTTTATAAACATATGCAAAAACGTATGCCCTCCGGGTTTGTTTCAGCCGCCATTTTTTAAATATATATGTAAATATCAAAATTGTACAGCTATTAAAGACATTTAATAGGTGCACAATTTTGATATTTACGTATATTTACAAAATGGCGGCTGAAACAAACCCGGTCGGCAAACTTTTTTGCATATGTGTGTAAATACTTGTATATACGTACATGTACGTCTTGGTGGAGAGCCGGCTTAAAAGAGAAATGATAGAAATACAAGTTTTGTAAGATACTATCGAAATTTATGCTCCATCTGATGTGAATATGGAAAATTTCAAAGAAAGAAAGGCGTTTAACGAGAATATTTAAGTAATTCTCCAGTACGGCGTGTGACATTTTATCAGGATCAGTCTTAAACGTGACTATTGAAAAGTATAAACAGATACAGTACCTATTTAGCCATGTACAATCAAGATTTTAAATTAAAGAAGAATTGCTTTTGGATTTTTATTTTTAAACTAGCATATCAGAATCGTCCAGCTATATACCAGCTGTACTTGTAATTCAGTGAATACTTTTGACTTTTTCGGGGAAAAAACCAACTATTCTCCAGATCATATTTCTTACATTTCGAGGGGTGTTCATCAAGTTTCATCAAGTTCATCAAGTTCATGAAGTTTGTCGAAATTTAGTAGAGAAATACATGTAAACTTGAGCTATTATTAAAAAAGATCGCATTTTCAAAGATGCATCCTTTCCATCGTTCTGGCAGCAAGTGCATACCTCGCTAAAAACAACAACTGTCGGCTGCCGTTTAAGCTAAAGCTTAATGTCGATTTGAAGATCTTCTCTTGCGGTGAAGTGCTTTCCTTGAAAATCTTCTTTCAGCATGCGAAAAGGTGGAAGTCTGAAAGAGCCAGATCTGAACTGCAGAGTGGGTAAGGCTCAAAACATTCGGCAGAAAATCCAACACTCCCCAACACAGATGTCGTCCATCTTCATGATAATGCATGCCCGCATTCTGCATGCAAAACAGTGCAGCTTACAGCCTTCCACAGTGCTGGATTACAGTGGACGGTTATGCTTAACTAATCCTACAGCCCAGATCGGGCTGTGACCTTGGTCACCAGAGAGAGCCTAGACAATGCTGGTGATATATTCCCATATCTAGCATACAAACAGGTGATAGGAAAGAGATTGTAGAAGAGTAAGGAACACGGTCACGGCTGATTTTTGCCCCGGCATTTGCTTGGAAACAACTGTGGAGGCGACCCGGTCGAGAATCGAACCTGGGTCTCTAGATTGACAGGCGGATAGCGTCGCCACTAAACCACCTAGCTCGGTACCTTCTGTATTGCATCATTCTATTGTCAAATCTTAATTTAGGCACCTATTATAATTATAGATGTGCAAAAATATAGCTGGGAGGTTTGAGCGTGGCATACACTCGCTGCCTGAACGATGGGGAAAAAGCATCTCCCAAAATGGAATTTTCTTGAATAATAACTTCAGTTTCGATAAAATTTTATTGAAATTCACACAGCCGTTAAAAAAAAGTAACGCTGGAAACTTTAATGAACATCCCTCGTAAATTTGTTTAGATTTCTCACAATATCTAAATTCAAACTATCACAAAATGACAAGCAGAATAAGGATTGATAATTCGTTGATCATAGAAGTTTATAGAAATATGATAGAAATATTACGAGATCCAATGTAAATTCCAATGATAAGTCTTCATTTACCGTTATTTTTTTTAACAGATGTGAAATGTGGAATTTATTTAAAATAAAAAGAAAATGAAACGATTTTCCGAATAAAAATCACAAATTCAGCATTTTAAAATATAGAAACGTTTCTTTAAGTTTTGTTTTTATTTCCTTTTTGTTAAAAAAAAAACCTGTAGGTGTTGTAACCATGGGTAAAATCACCTGTGTTTTGCCCACACGTCCCACAAGTCATCAACGCTACTTTGCTCTAGCTGACGGCTAATAATGCAGAAGTCGTCACGGCCGGTGCTTTCAAGGGACTTCATAGCAGAAGCACCATTCATCAAAGCTGATGGATGGGTTCCAAAGAAGTCGAGGAACAAATCGAGTACGACAAAATTTACCCAAATCAACTGAATGAAAAGTTTTCCGATAAATACCTGCTGTGTCGACTTGTCAAACTCCACAAAGCAACCGAATGTCGGTGCCTTCAAGAATAAACATTTTCAGCGTGATTTTAACAAATAATTATAGTTGCAAAATTTATTTTCCCTTATGGGAAATGATTCGACAGTCATGTTTCTATAGGAGTGTGGACGTGCTGGCGAAGACATTCACACTGACTAATTTGGTAGCAAGCACAATAATTTATTGTGACGCATTCAACGAATTTTCACTGTACTAATTTGGATACGGACTAATAATACATTATTTATAGAATATATACAGTACCATAAAATGTGGATACTTTGGGACAGGGATGGCAACTCTGGGCCAATCATTGTTTTGCCCGAATGTCTTAAGCGGGTTTCAATGGGGCTATTTCCCATAGTAGGAGAGAAACACTCTTCTGTTATATTCTGACGACATTTCAAAATTTTAAATTCAGCAACATTCAAAATTATGGCCATTATTATTAGGACACTTGTTTTGTGTTTTCGCTAATATCGTCAAACTATCATCTCGCGAGGAAAAACTAACACCGCTGTTAATAAAACAGGTCAATATACTGGTTCCTACATTAAAGTGGCTCCGACAGTAAAAATTACAAAATATTATGAAAGAGAAGGGTTGATTTCTCCATTGTAGGTTCTGTTTAAGATTTTCTTAGAACCTAGAACTTAGACGCTTACCGTTATAACTGATACGAGGTTTTGTCAGGCACATAACCAGATGGTACTCTATATCATCCGGGATTACGAACTTGGAGCAAACAGGACATTTGATACCTAAAAGAATAAAAAAATGGCAATTTAGAAAGTGGACATGATACAAAGCTTCGAATGCAGGACATGTAAAAAACGTACTATAGAGTAATCTTTGAGATTGTCTACAGAAATTCATACAATAATATACAATAACTCAATGACAGTTTATCAATGGGCAGTGTTATTTGAGGAAATATAGTAATGACGTACGTGTTCAGAATTTCGGCACTGATATTACGCAGTAATTTAATCCACATTAGCGGGATTTTGTAAAACATAATGAACTCGACTTTGTAATTGGTGAAAAAGTTTTAAACAGAATTGTATAAAGATCTAATTTCTGAACATCTGGATATTATACAAACGCTTCAATACTGAATTGGTAAATCATTTCTTCCAAAATTTACTTGCAATGTAACACTACTGGTTCAAATTAGACAGGGTGCTCAGTTAATTAAGTGGAAAAAAGTCAAGCATATTTCTAGGCTTACCCCTTAAATTTTGAAGGACCATGCATCCCACGACCAATTACCAAAATATATTTCCAAAGATCACAGCAAATTTTCATTTACGAATAGCGAGAATTTCCCGAATCGGGGAAAAAATTAAAGTATAAACTGGTCTTATACACGAATTTCAAACATGACTCCCAGCCTTTTCCAAGGTGATAAAAATTCACGGACATTTATAGACTTTCTCGATTTTATTTTCAAGACTGATGAACATCCTGATACCCTTTAGGTAGGAAAAGTTGGACCATCATGGGCTATAATCACCATTACCAATATACCATAACTATTAATTGAACATTTAAAAGTTTCAGTTTATATTCCATTTATCTAAGGGGAACAGTATTTTCCAAGATAGAACCAGTTTTCAAGTTTTTATTCATATAATTTAATCAAATGCTGAATTTATGAAATTTTAAGGGATTATTGAATGAATGTTTTCATTAAATTTATTAATAAACTTGAATGTTTTTTTCTAAAATTATCCGAATTATTCTGATTTACTGCGACAGCGTTTGTTTTGCTCTAATTCTTGGAAATAAAACAGTTGAGTTTGACATTGGAAAACATATTTCCTTACGCTAACTTGCAAATTTGTACTGCTAGATTTGAAAGGGTGAATGTACAATGAAACACCGTAACTCCTAAATACAGTATACTGTAAGCTACACTCAATATTCTAAAACAGCATTTTTTACAACATTTTTATCTGTTAAAAACTTCACTCAAACTTCACGAAAGTGAATTCTTCTTGCATCTTTTGGATGATTCACAAGGCCGTAGAAATTTTACAAATTTCAAGCAAAATCGGAAAAATATAAAAAGGGATTTGACTTTTTTTGCTTGTAAGTTATATATATCGCTTTTATGATCTTTCTTTACAGTATAATATGGGCATACATGACAACAGGTGTGAAGTTTAACCTATGTTTAAGTGTCAAATCCTCCATATTCATTAGTTTTTTTTTGTGCAAAAAAATGGTTGGGAAGTGGCCCCAAATACATTTAATGATTATGTGCGATTAAATGGCTACATTTTTACAGTATAAAAGTGCGATTTTTCTGCATTAAAAGAGAGAGCTTTAAAGAGATTTTTCAGTTTTAGAAACGCAATTTTTCTGCATTAAAAAGTATGATTTTTCAGTTTTTGAAATGCAATATTTCAGCATTAAAAGTACGATTTTTCTGTTTTAGAAAAGCAATATTTCTGCATTAAAAAGTATGATTTTTCAGTTTTTGAAATGCAATATTTCAGCATTAAAAGTACGATTTTTCTGTTTTAGAAAAGCAATATTTCTGCATTAAAAGTTCCATTTTCCCGGTTTCAGTAATACAACATTTCTGCGTTAAAAGTACGATTTTTGTGTTTTAGAAATGCAATATTTCAACATTAAAAGTACGATTTTTATGTTTTAGAAATGCAATGTTTCTGCGTTTTAAAGTACGATTTTTCCGGTTTTAGAAATACAACATTTCTGCGTTAAAAGTACCATTTTTCTGTTTTAGAAATACAACATTTCTGCGATAAAAGTACGATTTTTATGTATTAGAAATGCAATATTTCTGCGTTAAAAGTACGATTTTTCTGTTTTTGAAAAGCAATATTTCAGCATTAAAAGTACGATTTTTCTGTTTTAGAAATGCAATATTTCTGCGTTAAAATTACGATTTTTCTTAGGTGAAAATTCAAATTTCTATTTCACCTGAGCCAAAACTCAGTTATCCGAGCCCTGCATAATACTAGCGATCCTGAATATATGACCAAATAGGTAGTCCACCGCAATATTCTGGACCACATGCTCCCAAAATATGATGACATACTGTCTTGATGTTCCATTACATTTCCAGAAATATCCAAACGCTATATCTAGTTCACCATGTACCTACCCCAAATATTCGCACTACGAATGACTTGCGGAAAGTGGCCGCCGGCGTCGCCGCGGTTAGCCGGCGGCGGCGGCGGCTCACTCGGCACGCATGAACCGATGATGACTCCCATTGGAAAGAGTTCCGAAAGCATGGGCGTTACGCAACCCGTTTTAAAACTTGCTTTACGTTGAAAAATCGCAAACCCAAAATTATTCGTCGTTAAAAATATGTTTCGCGTTCGAAATATTGAAACACCACAAAACTGAAAGCAGTTTCAAAGATCTCAAATCCTGCCCCGTTTCAAATCCGTCCATTAGACTTGGTTTGGTATTTCAAAAGCGTCAATTGAAACCGATTTCCGTTCCGACTGCTCGAAATGCGTTATCCAAAACTACTCAGCGTTCCAAAATATTGTCAGGAAAGTGATTTCTATATTCCCAACACTGACACGAAACTAATTGCGATACGTTTACGCAAAAGTGATTTAAATTCCACAAGCATCAACTTAAAAAACATTCAGTGGTTTAACAGTTTTCCTTTCCAAAACAACTAGCGCAACGTTATTTTTAAGTTTAAAAACCACCACCTAAGATATCAGAGCATTCACTTTAATTCGGCAGCATCCATATGATCATTATCCCGTATTTGTAAGTATCCAGAGCGTCACAGTATATCTATAAAACCTTCACAATAATCCACACATGTTCCAAAAGCGATGTTCCTAATGTGTTCTGAGTTTGTATCCTATATCCTTGTATATCACCAAGAGTTCTACGAAGATTCGCGACCGAAATCTGCTTCACTTCAGTAGACAGTGTTCCATCACTGAACACTGAAATGACGCCTTAGTTGAAAAAAAAGGCGTTCAACACTGAAATGTGTTCCACGCAACACCTACGACATATAATGGCGCCCGTCCTAAATTCCGCTCGTGCACCACAATGCGCTAGATCGTGCAATTTTTGCAGCTTCAAAGCGGAATTTCGTTACTCTAGGTCCCGGCTGATTCCAGGCTACGTTCCCAAAGAAGCCGTTACATCGATTCGCATCAATTTTATCCGACAAAACAAAACTGACGATTCTGGACAGCTTCGAATTCGAATCTGGAGTTTAGGGCCGTCGAATCTACGAGTAGCTACCGTTATGTTGCCCAATTTTCGGCAGCCGGATCCACGAATTTAACGGCGCTCCAAAAGCGAGTAAGCGCAACGCTCAGCATCCAAGTCGCCAGACGCACGCGCGCGATAAGCCGCAAACGTTAAAGAAGACAGTGCGGAATCGCCATCGATTCTTGGATGAAAAATTTATTCTCAGCGTGGGAACCAGGAAAATGCACACACGTGCCCTTCACCTAACACGAAACGAAAACCCTGTTTTTTTTTGTATATGATAGAAAATCGCACCGAGTTCTGCTTACTTAAAGACTAAAGATTACCTCGATGTCTACAATGCTCATGTCATACAAGTCACAATTTTGTATACAACCTACAGAATTCACAAGAGATTTCGGTGGCCCGTGCACTCATTGGTACTCATTAGTAGGAATGCTGATTACAATTGCAGTGGAATCCTACTCCACATAATAAGTAGAGTACATGTAATCAGTAGTCATGAAAGGAGTAATCAGGCTTGGGCAAATTGCACTCATACAAAGCAGAAGTACTGAATACGAGTACCTGTGGATTCATACTCCATCGTATGAGTAGCATCGTATTATGACTTGGGTAAATTGTACTCATGAGTAGGAGAACTGATTACGACTGCAGTGGAACGTACTCTACTCTATAGGTACAAGGTATTAAATGCTACTCAATTTCAGATTTGATCAATACTCAAGGAAATTGTAATCACTCACTATGAGTAAGTTTTTGCAATCGAGTGCATTGTACTCGTACGATTTTGAGTACATTTGCATTCAGTTAATTGTAAGTAATATATAATTATCGCTTTTATACCCTTTCTTTACAGTAATATGGGCATACATGACAACAAATGTGAAGTTTAACCTACAGTGGCGCCATAAAGTATTTGGACAACATAAAAATAATGAATAAATGCAGAAATAAAATATCTAAAAATATAACGAGTCTCAATAAATGAAGCTTATCAATCCCTCAAACTATTCTTACACTTGCATATGTCAAGCTGAAAAATAAATTCTATTTATTTCACAAAAACGAAAAATTGAGTGGTCACAAAGTATTTGGACAGCTTCACTGTCCATCACATACTGTAAATAATAAAGGAAATAAACTGTAATGTAATGTAACAGAAGTAATTTGAACATTTTTGCAATTTCCCTATGTTTTCTTTTCATTTCTCAGCTCTATAACTTTGCTACATACAGACAGACAAATCTTTACTGTTTTGGCCATTTTGACAAAGTTAAATAGCAAACATCAATTTACAGCTTCGAATTACATTACTTTATACTAGCTTACTTAATTTGTGTAATGAACATGGAACTTCGAAGGTTTCGCGTACTGATTATCTGATCTACAAAATTTGTCCAAATACTTTGTGACCATGTAATTTCTCGTTTTTTTAAAAAATAAATCATAGTTAAGATTCCTTTTAAAAAATCAACATCTACGAGTAGTTTGAGGGATTGATAAGCTTCATTTATTGCAACTTTTCAAATTTTTAGATCTTTAATTTCTGTATTTATTCAACCTTTTCATGTTGTCCAAATACTTTATGGCGCCACTGTATCAATGAAAAATGTACTCTATACTGTACATTTTTAAGGAATTGCGACTTATACATCATGTAATCTATTGTTAAGAAATATAATGTTAAATTGGGTTTCATTAAGCCGGGTCTTAACAAGTCTTACAAGTTAAATACCAACATTATTGTCAGATTTACTTTTATAACGAATTCTTTATAGTTTACACAAATTCAGAGTCATCAAGGTATGTTCTTCGGTATTCTAAAGTCGTGATACTTCACATTAACTTAAATACAGTTTATTACATATACTACCTGTATTGCAAAACAAATTGTGATTTAAAAAAATATGTTGTTTAGCAAACGTGGTTGTGACAAAAATGGAGAGAATTTGTTTCTATTTTTGTGATTTTTGACATTTTGTTTTCTTGTACGTATGCAACCGTGCATAGCACAAATGCATGGCAGTTATGCTAGCAGAAAATGCAACTGGCACCGTTCTCGTATGTATTGGAACAATCACATTTTATTGAGCATGTACCTGTTAGATAATAAACAAAATACAGGAAAATGTAATCAATATCAAAATGCAATATAAATTCATTGTTCTAAGGAAGTCCTGGCACTCATTTTCTTCTTCGGCGGTGGGTACTTTTTCATCCACCCCATACAATGTTTCAATGAGAGAAAGATTTGATCAACTGGAGTGCCATGGAAAAATACACAGTATAATATGATTATGAAGTTAAAATTGGTTGTTTTGGCAGCATGGCAATTTTCGTCATCTTGCTGGAAAAGAAACTGAACACTTTGAATTAATCAAAAGATGGTAGGAGATGCCTCATTTCATTATTTAATTTTATTTTTAAGCATTACTAATAGTTTCCTCAATGAGATTTGGTTTCCAACACCTTTGGTTCTCATACAACCCCAAATCAATACACGGAAGGGAACTTAACAGAATACAATTGGGATGAAATGTTTTTCCCCCCCTTGATTATTGCTTATGCTTAGTTTTAATCAAGCTAGACTTATCTTCAGTAAAACATAAACGAGCATCCAGTTTATTCAAATAAATTTCGATGAGAAGCAAAAAAAAAAAAAAAAAAAAAGAATGTAAAACTCAAGCAGACCTTGCATGCGCACAATTATTTTTTTTTAAGAATGCACTATTGCATTCCCAATTCATCCAACCTTGATTCATCATTGATAGGGATGGCAGTATCGATAAATAAATCAAAATCACTATCAAATCATATCTATACTGTACCGATATGTAATAATATCAGGAGATTTCGTTTTTTTATTTAGTTGCTGCTTAATGTTTGTAATGTGCCTTTTAATTAATTACTTACTGCCATTATCATTCTTTAACATTAATTAGACTGTTAATAATTATCATTTGCTTTAATTATTTAATGAAATTTAAATTCAACGAAAAATTCAACTGCAGACATGTGCGAAATTTTTTAGGTCTGTTCGAGTATCCCTAATAATGCAAATCTTTTGATCAGTACATTAATTTTTAAACAAATTTAATAGAATTAGTTCTAACTTGCATGTCAATTTAGTACACTTACCAGTTACACCTTCAGACTACAAAAAAAAAACCCAGACAAAGCATTGAGGGGATCACCCGGCTGAGACTATGAGAGGTTGAAACCCAGCATTACTTCATCACAATTAACACTGCACAGCACTTATCCACCCATCATAAATTTGCTTGTAAAACCATCAAACCTGATCAAAACTCGGCCATACTAATATCAGAAATATTGCATCATTCCTAATCACTGAAACAAATGATGTTCCATTTGGCTTGTGTCCAGTTTTGAGGTTTTAACTGGAAATATGTGTAAGAAAGAAAGAAGACGCATTTCATCTCAATTGCATCGGTCGTTCTGCCAAGTTCCCTACCAATGTAATCATTTTTGGATTATATGGCCGCCAAAGGTGTTGGAAAGCTACATTTCAAAATTGGTTAAAAATATCAGAAAATAATGGAGGAACACCTCGGTTCTATCTATCGATAAATTGCAAATAGGTGTTCAAATACTTTTCCAGCAAAATGGTATTCTTGCAAGGCTCTCCAGTAGCCAAGATCGTTCTCCCATTGAAATATTATGAGGGCAAATGGAAACAGCATGGTGAATTTCACAAATTACGCTCACATTTAATCGAAATCATGCTGCAAATCACCAAGAAAAGGACTGCTGAAAGTAAAAATAGCATACACAAAATTTCTATCACAAATCCTCTTGCATCAGAAATCATCCCAGGACCCAGTCTAATCGTGGATTCAACTTATCTCCCTGTACTCCAACACTCCCCATATGGAAAAATGATATGTGAAGCATATACTATCAATATATGTATATATATGCATAATATATGTTTCATATA
>JAQGAE010002733.1:0-16773 GCA_034696685.1 Julus scandinavius | reverse complement strand
AGTAGGTTGGCACGCATGCGCAGATCGAGTGACGGTCAGAAAAAGACGTCGGGCGATGCATTGTGAACCAGGCATAAACCATCTTTCTGGAAAATCTTATCGGAAATCACGTTTCCAAAATTACCTCCAAGAAATCTCGCACGATTACCCGCGATAATCGGTTAAGCTTCCCCCTGCTGCCACTAGTTGATGTAGAAACACCATCGAGGGGTTTTTGGCTTCCACCACCGCTGGTTAATTACATCTTTCAGAAGATTAAGATGAGCCTAGCAACGCAATAAACAAAAGATGAAGAATTTTATCTTTCGGGTCGCCAGTTTTTCTATCCCTCTGAAGACGAGTTGCCTTAACTGTTCATAATGGTTCATTGTTGTAATTAAAAGAAAGTGCATATTATCATCACTTTAAAGATGGGCTTTTGGTTTTTTTTCTTTCTTTTCTTTATTAAAGACTGTTACCTTGGCAACACCTTTGGTGTCTTAACCTAAATGCCAACAATCAGAATATACACACACCCCCAAAATGCTCCTTTTTTCCCTAGGGCCAATAGTGAATATGCACGTTATCGTTTCAGGTCCTCCTGTTGATGTTGGAGTCACAATGTACATTCTCAGCATCAGCTCACTAGCTGAAGTGCAAATGGTACAATTCTTGCATTTATACATTATATAACCCCACTAATGATACTAACACTTTGGTTGATATGTATAGGGACAGGTACTGAAGCAAGAATGAAAAACCAGATCAACTGCATTTAAGTTAAAATAATTATAATAATCATGTTGGTAAACTTATGAAGGGAAATTTTCTTATCATCTGCATGTGGAAGAACCCCTAATATCCGTCAATCATGGAACCGGTGGTTTTAATATAGACCGGTGCTTGATTTGGACCGGTGCTTGATTTGGACCGGTGCTTGATTTGGACCCGTACTTGATTTAGACTGGTGCTTGATTTGGACCGATAGTTGGTTAACCAAGAAAGCCGGTTAATTCAGTTTATAAAAATAATATTAATAAAATGTATTTTATTAAGATATTTAATAACAAATTATATTAATTTGTGTATTATTAAAAAAGCAATCCTTATTTTTTTAAATAATTTATTGAAAAAATTTTGTCCAATGTTTTGGTAAGTTTTGGTTCATTGGGACAGGTGGTTGGTTGATTAACCAAGAAAGCCGGTTAATTCAGTTTATAAAAATAATATTAATAAAATGTATTTTTTTAAGATATTTAATAACAAATTATATTAATTTGTGTATTTTTAAAAAAGTAATCCTTATTTTTTTAAATAATTTATGGAAAAATGTGTCCAATGTTTTGGTGAGTTTAGGTTCATTGGGACAGGTGGTCGGTTGATTGACCAAGAAAGCCGGTTAATACAGAGTTTATAAATTCTTATTAAAAAGCTTATAAAATATTTAATAACAATTTGGTTTAATTTGTACATTTCACAAAATTAATCCTTAATTTTTAAATAATAGCTACAAAAAAATGTGCCTAATGTTTTGGCCGGTTATTTTGCTCGTTAAGCCCAGTGGTCTGTTGAATAACCAAGAAAGCCGGTTAATCCTGGAGTTTATAAAAATAATATAAAAAAATTACATTTAGTGGCATTTAATTTATTATAAATTGTATATTCGAATAAATTAATTCTTGCTTTTTAAAATAATGTAACAAACATGCCCAAAACCTTGACCGGTTCTTGTTGCTTAAAGTCTGCACAATTTTTCTACATATTCAGAATTTATAAATTTTACACAAAATTATGAAAACAATTTCATATTTCCACTCTTCTTAAACCACCGGTTAAACCAGAGATCCAACTAAAAAGAAGTCGGTTAAGAGGGGTTCTGCTGCATAGAGGAGGACAAATAATGTCATGAAATTTGAAAAAAATCCTAAAAGCCATTCAGTGTAAATCATGATCTCATATCGAGATTAAAAATCCCTTCATCCCTCTTGAATTTACATGACTGTCATTTTTGGCTGTTTTAGTCAAAGCGCGCGTAGAACACATACACATATCATAGTACTTAGTTTTAATGACAAAACAGCTAAAAATGACAACCAAATTAACAAAAGTTTACCAACAAAAATCACTGGTTCTGATGTAAGATGACAACTCCATTACTTGTAGTTGAAAACTTAGTTTGCACGTTTTCGTATTCTTTGTTTTCTTCTAGGTCCCCCCGTGGATGTAGGCGTTACGATGTATATTCTGAGCATCAGCTCTATTTCAGAAGTGAAAATGGTAGTACAATTTGTGTCAATTAATTGTTTCATGATATCATATATTTTTGTTTCTTTGAATGAATGTGAGTGTGCTTTTGCAAAAAACATTGTTTGCACGTACATGTTTTCAATCTGCTTTCACAGAATGTAGGTGCTGCTGCTTTCAAGAAATTCAAGTAAACCTGGTTTTGAATCCCCCAGGAGGTACCCCAGTGTTTGTATGTCGAAAACTGGTTTTGAACCCCCTGGGAGGTACCCAGTGTTTGCATGTTGAAAACCGGTTTTGAACCCCTTGGGAGGTACCCCAGTGTTTGCATTTTGAGAACCGGTTTTGAGTCACCTGGGAGGTACCCAGGTGTTTGCATTTTGAAAACCGGTTTTGAGAAGGACAAAATGTCTACACTGAACTACCTTACTAGTCCACTATTTACATGTTGAAAGTCATTACCAGAGGCTAAAGGGTCCTGATTAGGACTCCAAGCAGAAAATGTTTCATAAAAGCACAGGTTTATAATGAAACAAAATCCTGTGTTTTTTCTGCCATTTGCAGGTGCACATTTGTTGCAAAAAAATTGCAGTTTTTCTACAATTAAAAATTGCAAAATATTTTCAGGTTTAAATTATGTCATTAACTGCGCTTTACTGCAAAGAAATACTACAGTTAATTTGAATAAAGTGGTGTGCATTTTCTGCCAGGCTGTTGCGATACTACTGATATTGGTACGGTATGGATAATTTTGTTTCGGCACCAAGAATTATAGTAATCTACATTTTTCTTCTGATATGGATATCTCAATCCATTTCTGTCCCAAAGTTACCCCATCTTGTAGGGAAACAATGGGACAGTGCATTTATAGAGGCATATAGTGCCCCAGTGGAAAAAATATAAGAATAGATAAATTTTCACTCCTCTCTTCCACTCTTTACACCTATAATAAATTGCCAAAAAATACTAACAAAACCAACAACTATAACGCCGATTTCGAGGTGGACTGAGCCTCACAAATGATATTAACTTCGAATATAGGGCTAAACATGCTATAGTATTATTCCTATACAGGGTGTTTCAGCGCTATGTTGCCAAATGTTGTGGGCATGTAGAATGGGTCCATACAAGCCATTTATGTTAATGTACCTATAGGCGGAATCGCCTGGTTCGGATGCTGGAGGCCACCAAAGATCAATGCAGTCCAATTTTGAGCCCGATGTGTTTTGATTTGTGAATTGGGTGATAAGCAAGTACAAGCCATTTCTGATGTTTATTATGTTTATTGAAACAAGATCTGAAGCGTTCCACGTTCTCGCAGGCACTGGTCAATTGCAAAAAGCGTGCACGACATGGGTGTCTCCGTGCAGGAAACCTCTCCTGGTGCATTCTCGCAGCTTGCCTCCCATTCCCATGTGCTCCTCCATACACAAGATGCATATCTGCAAGCTCAGCAAAGGTATATCGCTCCATGCTGTTAGTCTGAAATTAAACATGAACAATGTATGCGGCATGCAATGGCCATCGTGAGAATGGCTGGTACAGCCTCCAGCACCCTAACGTGGCATTTCCACCTATGGAGACATTAACATAAATGGCTTGTATGGACCCATTCTACATGCCCACAATGTTTGGCAACATAACGCTGAAACACCCTGTATATACCTATATGTATATTGATATTTTATATTTTTCATGTATGTCTGAAAAGTTTTCTGGCCATATATAGCTTTTAATTCCTATGTATAGAGTTAGTATACTTAAAACGTGAATATTACCGCAATATAAGGTTTGTTCCAATTTAAACCTCTCCTCGTAAAACCCTGCTTATGTCTGGTTTTCGACTAAGTAACCTAGAGATTTATACATAAATGTTTGATAGTAACACAAATAATAGTTGTGGCATTTAGCAATCACTAGATTCACCTGTTTTGACAAATGTGGTTTAAGTTTTACCTCCAGGGATGAAAGTTTGAATTAGCAAAAACATAAAACAGCAAAAATCACAAGAAAAATAGCCATAATTTTAAGCATGCAGAAATTGAAGTATTGGCAAGTCACCAGAACAGGGCTGAAGAGTGTGAATCTCCAACAGGCTGAAAACCCCCCATAAACCCCGTTAAGATATTCCAACTGGACAAACCAATGACTGGCTCAAAGTTACTCCCTACTTTCCTAAAGAAAGCCAAAGCATCCACAATTTACACTGAGTAAATAAATCATTGTTTATTCACTGTTCACACTCTATACTCGGTCAACAAACACCCAGTAGTCTAGAATGAGTAATTAAGAGTCAAATACCCAGTAACTCGATACCCAACATTGGATTCCCTAGCTGCATTTAATTTGCACACAAAGCACCAGCCCTTGCCATAGTGCACAGTTTTATGTCGTTAATTGGCTAATTTGAGCTGGAAAGATTTAGCCAAATGTCTAGCTGTTAAAGCTCGAAATGGAAACATCGGCGTCATTAAACGTGCCGTTAACGCGAAACTTTAAACCACATGCTCCTCAGTTATCATAAGACCTTTCGTGCGATACGAATATATAATTTAAGCTTTCGTCATAATTCATCCCTTTTTACAGTGAAAACTGCCTTCTCAGTGCATTTTATTACCCCAAAAGGGCCCAAAGCATCAAAAACACATCCGTCCACGAACATTACAGGTACATGAGAAAACTTTGGAAAATCTACCGATAAATCAGTCGGCAGTGCAGTAATATGTGAAATTTATTCATTTAGGATTATCATAAATCTAAATATTTTACTGAGTGAAAATAATATTTGCTCATATACTTGGTTAGCGGATGCCTGGAGGGTAGAAAAACCCACAGCTTTGCTGGTTTAAGGGAACGTGAAATGGATTATAAATATTGTAATAAAATATAAATCCAGGCAGTCACGATAATGTCAAACCAACATATTAACGCATTTCATGGATTTGAATGAGCCAAAAGTTCAGAGTATATATTATATAGCCTGCACTTATGTCAGTAAAAATGAAATTTACAAAATCAGCGTTAAAATATGTTAATGCTAACTAAGATTTAATCAACAATATATCACATACAAAAATTAATGTGTCTAACGATACCAAGGAGGGAGGCTAATATTTCGACCTGAACAGTTGTTATCTGACCTTACCATCTAACGCCAAAATACACAATAGCAAAGACAGGTTAAGCCATTATTTTAAGAGTTTTCAAGGCCATCATACCAAGCATATAATGGAAGTGCTTTGCAACCTTTCCCAACTAACATCTCAATTTTGTAAATGCTAAAATTGTTGTGGCTAACAGTTTGCTTAAAACAAGATTGTTTAAAAATGTCCTGTTTGGTATTATTGGCAGTATTGGTTAAAATATTAATTATAAGTACAGAAATTAATATAAAAAAGTATTGATACTGACCAAAGTATTTTTGATACTTACTGCCATCAGTAATTTTAGATAAGTAGGGTAAAAATGCATACATTTTTGTAAAATTTAATAAACTACATATTTCTTTCATATTGTTTTCCAATTAATTTAATATGTTTAATACATAACTATGTTCTTAAATTTGTACAAAAATGCATTCCAAACACACATAACAGCATACAAAAAACAGATGACATAAAAAGGGGATTTTCCCTGTCAAATAAGGACACGAAAGTATAGAAATAGGCTAGAAAACCTGGATTACTTCAGTACAGCCCTCCACCCTTTATTGAACCCTTCCAATACCTTTTATCACTACTAGTAGAATACCAAAAGCAAAATATCGAGTTGGTTGTTAGGGTAGGTATCAAGGACCCAAAGACAACTATGGCTAAAATGGGCCCAAACAGTAGTGGGTTAATCCTGCAGAAGGTCTGACAGATTAACCATCTTAACGAGACATGGTTAACACGAAAATACGCACTACAGAAATGACAATAGACAGACTTGCACTCAGTTCCGGGGAACAACATATCGAGTTGGTTGGTTTAGTAGGGTTTAAGGGCCCAAATGCAACTAAGGCTAAAAAGGGCCCAAATGCAACTAAGGCTAAAAAGGGCCTAAATGCAACTAAGTCTAAAAAGGGCCCAAAGGTATTTAAGGCTAAAAGGGGCCCAAAGGTATCTAAGGCTAAAAGTGGCCGAAATACAACTAAGGCTAAAAGGGCCCAAATGTAAGTAAGGCAAATAAGGGCCTAAACATTAGTGGGGCAAGATTAACCACCTTAACAAGACATGCTTAATGCATAAATTCGCATTATAGAAAGGATAATAGACAGACTGGGCCGTAGTTCCTCGGAACAAAATATCGATTTGGTTGGTTCAGTAGGCTAAAAAGGGTCCATGCAACTAAGGTTAATAAGGACCGAAATGCAATTAAGGCAAAAAGGGCCCAAAGGTATCTAAGGCTAAAAAGGGCCCCAAGGAAACCAGGGTTTAATAACGGCCCAAATGCAACTAGAGCTAGAAAAGGCCCAAAGGCAACTAAAGCCAAAAAGGGCCTAAAGACAACTAAGGTTAAAAAAGGGCCCAAAGGCAACTAGGGTTCAAAAAGGGCCTTAATGCAACTAAGGTTAAAATAGGGCCCAAAGACAAATAAGGCTAAAAATGGCCCAAAGACAACTAAGGCTAAAAAGGGCCCAAATGCAACTAAGGTTACAAAGGGCCCAAATACAACTAAGGTTAAAAAGGGCCCAAATACAACTAAGGCTAAAAAGGGCCCAAAGGCAACTAAAGCTAAAAAGGGTCCAAAGACAACTAAGGCTAAAAAGGACCCAAAGGCAACTAGGGTTAAAAAGGGCCCAAATGCAACTAGAGCTAAAAAGGGCCCAAGCATTAGTGGGTATCGAGTACTAAAACCCAGTTTAATATCGAAACAAAAGTATCGTTACCGTACTAATATCCGCGTTCTGTATCTCAGCATCCCTACCCACAATTTGGGTAAAAAATAATTAGCAAATAGAAGAATAAGTCTACTTCATGCATGGTGTTATAATTTAGTTGCAAAACTTGAGAAAATGAAGCACCGATTGATACTTAAATGTTAAAATCTTTCTTTCCATTAAATAATATCGGATAAAATGCAGCTTAATTAATCCAGTCGTAGACGAAGCAGATCTAAATTAGCGGGTAGATAAAATTCAAAATGCCAAAATGGGGATTGTATATATATATATAGCTTCACAAATATAGGCCCAAAGAAGCGATCGATGTTTATTTGGCCAACTGTTATGCTAATTAACAGTGCCAGTGCATTTGCACTCCCTCCCAAACAACTGAGAATTTCAATTAAACGAAATGCCCATCAAACTGCATTTTCCTCGGCCTTTTTGAACCCTCAGCAGGCGTTTAAATCACAAACGAACACTCCATTGTCACCAGAATATATGAAAAATCACGCCGACAAAATTATAATCATAATGCATTCTGATAAAAATGGCCAACAGATTTGTTACGGTATTAAGATATGTGAAAAATATATATAAAAAAAAAGAGTGAAAGCGAGAAAATCAGTTAAACATGCATTTATGAAATTGAGTAGCGAAATCGATTTTGAATTACATAAGACGGATTTATGTGGGGGAAATTGAGACGACGCCATCACTCTTTTGTGTGTCTTTTGTCCGCGAGGAGAGTCAGAAAATATACGCTTTTCTTATCATACAAACGATTTTAATGAGTACTATAGGAGTCATGTGCAATTCAAGTGAGCTCGTGTTTATTTGGTGGTTTTTAATGTTGACCTATTTCGGAAACAGGAGAGCTAAATGCCAGGGGATGAAACTTCATCAACTGCCTGAGAATTTTGCCCACGCATAAGCTAGACTGCAATACATAGAACATTCTATTGCAATACATAGATTCTATTGCAATACATAGAAGATTCTATTGCAATACTTAGAAGATTTTATTGCAATACATAGATTCTATTGTAATACATAGAAGATTCTATTGCAATACATAGAAGATTCTATTGCAATACATAGAAGATTCCATTGCAATACATAGAAGATTCTAATGCAATACTTAGAAGATTATATTGCAATACATAGATTCTATTGCAATACATAGAAGATTCTATTGCAATACATAGAAGATTCTATTGCAATACATAGAAGATTCTATTGCAATACATAGAAGATTCCATTGCAATACATTGAAGATTCTATTGCAATACATAAAATTCTATTGAAATACATAGAAGATTCTATTGTAATACATAGAAGATTCTATTTCAATACATAGAACATTCCATTGCAATACATAGAAGATTCCATTGCAATACATAGAAGATTCCATTGCAATACATAGAAGATTCTATTGCAATACATAGAAGATTCTATTGCAATACATAGAAGATTATATTGCAATACATAGGAGATTCTATTGCAATACATAGAAGATTCTATTGCAATACATAGAACATTCCATTGCAATACATAGAAGATTCCATTGCAATACATAGAAGATTCTATTGCAATACACATACGCTTCATTGCAATACAGTTAAGTCTCACTGCAATACACAGCTGCACTACAATTAAGATAAGTTTAACTACAATACAGATATGTTTCAGTGCAATACAGCTTCACTACAACACACAAACTTCACTGCAAAACACGTAAGCTCCACTGCAATACAGCTTTCTCACTACAATACAGTTAAGTTTCACTGCAACACACATAAACTTCACTGCAATGCACGCAGGCTCCACTGCAATATACAGCCTTCTCACTACAATACAGTTAGGTTTCACTGCAATACGGTTAAGTTTCACAGTAATGCACATAAGCTCCACTGCAATACAGCTTTCTCACTACAATACAGTGAAGTTTCACTGCAATACAGTCAAGTTTCACAGTTAAGCACATAAGCTTCACTGCAATACACTCAAGCTGTACTACAATACAGATAAGTCTTACTGCAAAACACAAAAGTCTCACCGAAATACACAGATTGTGAAGCACAATCACAAAAAAATGTCCATTTGACATGTTGACTCCCTAATTGAAATGTTCCTGGTTCCATGACTATTCTTTCGATCTGCAATCTCACCAATATCTCTTACATTTCACGAGATATTTCGAGATTAAGATAGGTATTGATTTCTGTATCAACCTGCAAATGGCGCTGCAAGTTCAATGAAACCCTATTAAGGCAGCAGCACCACGTGTTCTACGGCGCTCCAAATGCACGCAGATTATGCTGAATTGTGGTGCTAAGGATATTATGCTAAAAAGCCTTTAATCTTGCGGCACAGTTATCAATCATCTTTGGCAGGATTACTAATCCCTAATGTGGGTGTAGAAAAACTGTATTTTAGGTTAATTATAATCGGGCTTAGTCACCCCGTGTTAATTGAAACATTTAATTGGATCAGTGGGCCAACAAAAAGTATTAAATGCTCCAAATATTTCATGCAAATTAGGTTGAAAATTTCAAAACGATAAAAAACTAGGTAGTGTACGAATATAACAAGAAACTAGAAATTCGTAAATAATCTTCAAATACCAAGTTAATATAAAATAACACAAAATAATACAAAATGAAATCTAATTTTGGTATTAGTTTAAAGTTGTATCCATAACATTCTGGTTATCGAAATCCAAATAAAGGCAATCTATTATAAAAAAATCTTGATTAAATCAATATAAATTTGCAGTATAAATTATTTAAAACAACTTTTAAACGAAATATTTTGTTGCTAAGTTGAAGATCTTATTTGATTAAATTAAATTTTGGTTATTAATTAAAAAATACTCATTAATTTATTTCCATTTAGATAGTATTCTGGCTATATGGTTACAATCAAAATCCAAATAAAGGTAATCTATTATAAAAAAATCTTGAATAAATCACTATAAATTTTTAGCAAAAATCATTCACAAATAATTTAAAACAAAATTTTTTTTGCTAAATTGAGTAACTTTTTTCATTAAATTTAATTTCAGATATTAATTCAAAAATATATATTAATTTTCATAGTGTTACTGGATATATGGTTACAATCAAAATACAAATACAGATAATATAATTTAAAAAAATCTTGATTAAATCACCATAAATTGGTAGAAAAATGATAATAATTTCAAACACAATTTTTTGGGTCAAAAATGAGTCTTATTTTGCTATTTACTCTAAGATTCTTTAAATCGATTTCCATATAAAAGATAAGCATTTCCGAAAACTGATTCCTCTTAGATACGTGCATTTCGATATTAAATCCAACAAACCAACTGAATTAAAAACCTTATAAACTGGCTGAAAGCACTGAAATTTCTTCTACGTTATCTTTGAAATATTTCATTTTCCATCTAACGTACATTGTATATCAAGAAGAATTTTATCAGCTATAAATTAATTCTATCATGAAGTTGGAGTATCGAAGGATAAAGATATAAAAAAAGTTACTCGCCATCGATTTACCATTTTAGCTCGTTCAGCTTTACTGAAAAAATATCAGCAATGCATGGAACCAAAAATATTGATAAAAAACACAATTCATATCCAAGTTTAAGATATAAATAAGC
This sequence comes from Julus scandinavius, assembly GCA_034696685.1. Classification (NCBI taxonomy): domain Eukaryota; kingdom Metazoa; phylum Arthropoda; class Diplopoda; order Julida; family Julidae; genus Julus; species Julus scandinavius. Next base: position 6,040 of record JAQGAE010002733.1, on the reverse strand, counting down.
ACACACTAGATATAAAAAAGTATATGGCATCACATACACAAAAGTCGTTATTTATTTTGAAATGCCAGTTGCCCTATATCATCCTGGGCTAAAAAAATATACAGGGTGTTTCAGCGCTATGTTGCCAAACGTTTGGGCATGTAGAACGGGTCCATACAAGCCATTTATGTTAATGTACCCATAGGCAGAATTGCCCTGTTAGAGTGCTGGAGGCCACCAAAGATCAATGCAGTCCCAATGGCATGTGTACTGGTTGACGGATGGTTGGCCACCCGTTCCAGAACATCTTCCTCGAACACAGGGTTTCGTGCACAACCCGAACCTCCATCAGCCCTCCTGATCTAAAGCATTCCACGTTCTCGCAGGCGCCAGTCAATTGCAACAAACGTGGCACGACATGGGTGTCTCTGTGCAGGAAACCTCTCCTGGAGCATTCTCGCAGCTTGCATCGCATTCCCACGTACTCCTCCATACACAAGATGCATATCTGCAAGCTCAGCAAAGGTATATCGCTCCATGCTGTCAGTCTGAAATAAAGCATAAACATGGTATGCGGCATGCAATGGCCATCGTGAGAATGGCTAGTACAGCCTCCAGCACCAAAACGGGGCAATTCCGTCCATGGGTACATTAACATAAATGGCTTGTAAGGACCCATTCTACATGCCCACAATGTTTGGCAACATAGCGCTGAAACACCCTGTATATGGACATGTATGGATCATATACATAGCCATATGTACATGTATATATGGACCATGTTTTCCCAATGAGAAGCCAGATACACTGTGTACCAAAAAAAAAAACATTCCCTAAGAAAATAAAACAAAACCCGTTTGGTCTATCTTTTTTAAAAGCGAATGAAGTCCACCGAGAGTCCATTCGTTTTTTGGAAACTCTTTCAGTAATCTTTTTGCACCGCATTTTTTTGTGTTCATGCAAAATTTTTATCGCAATACGATTTTCCTGTAAACGCCATGTTTGAGCAGACGATTTATTATCTCGATGAGGGACATAGAGGAAATAAAAATAATGCAGGCATGCAGCTTCACCTTGGCGCGGTAAATTTGAATGTCTATTAATTCAAGTATATAACTTAAAAAATTCACTTCAATCGAATCATTTTTCATGAAATTCTGATTTATTTTCTTAGGGAATGATTTTTTTGTGACACTGTATATGGGTTATACATATAGCCATGCATGAAACATTTTTTCATTGATGTGCCGTATAGTACGTAATAAATGTAATATACAGGGTGTTTTTGAATTCATGGTACAAACTGCACCAGGTGGTAGAGCAACCTAAAAGAAGCAGGTGTAATAAATGAACCAAGGTTCCAGGGTCCACTAGTCATAAGTTACAAGGACAAATGTTAGCAAGGCATGCTAATGCCAACTCCCTACATGGCTTCATGTATACATTCGACAGATAAACAGTAAATGCTCACTTAGTGTGTTCTTTGAGGTTAGAGACATGGCAATGAATGCATACACAAATCAAGAGCTGGCAGAAATGCATTTATAACTGATTTAATGAATTTAATTTAATCTCCAAGCTAAGTTTACACAACCAACACGGCCACATGTGGTATTGCGCATTTCCCATCAGTTATTAAAAACATTTTAAAATGTTTAAATAATTGCCAATTAAGAAAAAAACAGTTGAATTCATACAAACATACCATTCTCTCTCTTTTTCTAATTCGACATTTCGTCCTAGGTGTTACGGGTCCCATGTTAATATTTGGATTTATGTTTAAAAAAATGGCCATAGTTAAAATCTAACCACATTATTTGATAAAGCACACGTGACATCCTGTTTTTTCCCATTAACAAAATCTTCAAAACTAGAAGATTTAAGAAAAAAAAATGGGGTGGTGAGAAATTCTGGTCCACTCTGTACAGTCTACGTGGCCAAATAGAATTACATGCGAACATATGGCCCATACATGTCCATATATAGCTTTTACATAGGGCATCTCCTTCATAAGCAATATATCCACGCCTTGCTTAAGCTGCATTTCACGCATTTTGAGCCAAAATGCATATTTCATTTTTTTGTAATCTCCAAAAAAACAACTTTTCGCATAAAAGAATTTAAATTCACTTAAGAAGTTCTGACTGTAAACATATTTACATTATTTACAATGCTTACAAAATCCATGTTAAGATAAAGAAACACTGATATTTCTAAACGGAAAGCCTCGAATCTCGCGTCTACTAAACGAAAGCTTAGATGTCCAATAAATGATAAACAACAAGAAGACATGGCTGAATGCGTAAATTTCTTAAAAAAACTGCACTGCTTCTGTGGCAGACGCCAGTGGTGGAGTGGGTTACGTGTTTTCCTCTCGATCCTAAGGTGCGGGGTTCGCTCCTCGGTCGAGGTCGGTGGGAATTTTTACAGATGGGAGATATTCCGTAAAGTGTCAGCTCTTGCAAGTGAGAGTTTAAACTGAGGTCCTGTGTTGATTGTTTCACGTTAAAGACCCCTCAAGAGGGTGTGAAAGTCCCCCCTTTGTAGGCAAAATTTCCAGGTAGGTGATGAAGGCTCATCCCATGGCATTGGTGTTTAGCTTTAGTTGCAGAAATAGGCCAACATTAAAAATCAACAAACAGCTTCTGTGAAACCCTTTCACCAATCCCTCTTCCTCTCTGCATGTTAAAGACCCCTTGGGAGGTGATGGACCAACCTCCTCACAGGGAAAATTCACAGGTAGGCGATGAAGGCTAATCCTCTGGCCTTGAGGTTTAGCCTCTCATGTTTCAAAACTAGGTCAACATTAGAAATTCACAAACCAGCAAACCTGTTCCCTCCATGGATTGGCTTCAGGGCCAATTTCGAAATTAGTATTAAAACAGTGTCGACTGAAGTATTGGAAGAATGTATCAATACAGTCTGAGCAAAGAATTGGAAGTAAGTATCTGTACAGGCCAAAGTATTGGAAGAAAGTATCGTTGCTGACAAAAGTATTTGAAGAAAGAATCGATGCAGAGTTAAGTATCGGATAAAAGTATCAATACTGAGCAAAGTAGTTTTCGATAAGTACGGTAAAAATTAAAAATATTTATAAAGAATTTCATAAAAAATAGTTACATATTTAGTTCATTTGTGATTGCGGATAATAGATGAATTCTTTTTTTGAAATTTCTCTTAAAAAAGTTAAGGAAAATGCCATTAAAAAAACCCCCAATATTATGTATGTAACATAAGGTATTTTGTTCTGGTATAGGCTGTACTTTCGTCAAAAATTGCTATTTCAATGACATTTCCCATAACTTCATTAAACAAAATTTCACAAATAATAAAATATTTTTTCTCAAATTCTCGAAGAACATGTGAATTTCGGAACTTAAAACATATATCACAAAATACGATGCATTTTTCATCCCATATTCGCTGTTTCCATAAACGCGATATACGAGGGGATGCTGGGAGTTCCTGGCTTTGGCAAGAAATAAAAAAGTGAAAATTATGAAATTATACATTTATTCAACATACTTCTCCCTAAGACTGATACACTTTTCAGATCTTTGTTGCCGCTTATATGCTGCCGTATATATACGGAACATAACTCCCGCAAATACGAAAATTTGGCATTATACATACTTTGAATATTATATATTCATGATATTGTAATTAACTAGTAAGTTAATAGGTTATGGAACCCAATGCTATCGGAATGAGGCCAAAATCCGCATTCCAGTTGATTTCATAAAATGATAGTACCTTTTGCCATATTTTGATATGCTTTGATATTTTAATTTATAAATGCTTTTGCCAAGGTAGATTTTTCTGCCAATTAACTCATCCTAAGTGGATAATAGTGTATACAGGTGCTTATATATATCCTTGCATGCGATTATTATTTGCGAATGTGTATATATGTACGTTGCTCTTGATGTATAACAGTGCGTTTAATCATGTGCAAATGTGATTTCTGAATGTGCATTATGTGAGTGATAGACGTATGAATATGAAAGTTTCGTTTTATTTTCATGTGCATATATCATACATTTATTAATACTCCATTAAAAGGCTGATATCTGCATGCGCGATTCAGTCAAAACCGTGCGAGTGTAAACGTGAAATGTGAACACACATTAAAATAACAAGCAGAACTTTATGCGATTCAAGTTTATTTCAAAACTTTAAAAACAGATAAAATTAATTTTATTTATGTAATTTTGAGAATAAAGATTTTGAAAAATGATATTCAATTACAAATATCAAAGAAAATATGGATTAAAGAAACAAACTCGAATCGCAACCTATGATTTGAAAATATTAGATTGTGTCTTGTGATGAACTTGTATTTATATTGAATTGCCCGACAGTATTAAATGTTCAATCATAAGAAAAAACTAAAGAAATCAAGTTTCAAATCCGATGACAAAATTTCAAAATCATTGAAGAAAGTCAAAAATTATTTTGCTCGCTCAATTTTTTTATACAAATAATTGAACATTTATACAGTTAAAATTGTATTATTTTTAAATCTTATTTGAAGTTTGCTAAATATGTAAAAGCTTATTTACTGATAAAAAATGGTACGTATTTACCAAATTTGCGATAAGTAACAAATAATTTCAATTTCTATGCCAAGTCGAGCATCCAATCAACATGTGCCCAATTGTTTTGTTAAAATCATGCAGGGTGTCTGATAGTTGTTTTAATAACACCATTAATTAGTTATCGATTTCAATTTAGGTAAGATAAAACACATGTTAAATAGTAGCGAACTAAGTAAGGATCACCAGACCTCTGCAACGCAGGACATTTCAACCCCTCAAATTTGTAAAAGTCTCATAAAAGTTCAAGGACCTCTAAAAATATTTCATATGACATACATGTCTTTATGACAAACACTATCAAGAAAACTTTCTCCTTACTGCATAAAATGGCAAAATTATCTTCGTGTCTGCAGTATAACAGTGCGAAAACATTGTTTTTACACCTTAAAACATACAACACGACAAAACATGTTTAAAGCTGTGGTGCCATATAACATTTACCCCCACTCCACACGATACAAGACCACCTAAATATTTTGTTAACGGGGAGGAAGGGTTTGCTATCATTAAGCAGGGGAGTTTTGTTACCAAAATAAAAACTTGGATAATGTCAACTTCAAAACCCCCTACACAACTGGAGCTTCCTGTCCAATAGACTCACCCTAATTCCTCACTGGGCATTGGCCAATCAGGGCTCACCTCCAACAAAAGCAGATGTTTACACTTTAACAATAGAAGAGGGAAGAGCCAGTCAAGGTCACAGTCCATTAAGACTGGGATTTCCATTAAACTTTAAAGCATATCAGATTACTTGACATTAAGTTTAGTTTATCCAAAGACACCCTGCTGCATCACAAAAAATAAACAAATAACGAATTATTTCTCAAATTTAGGACTTCACGATGGATTTTTATTTTCGTCAGTTTTGGAAAGATCAGAGATTGGGTTTTGAACCCCGAGCTGGAGTCGGAAGTCTTTCCGTAGGCTCAGAACTAGCGAAGAAAATCTGGGTACCAGACACTTTCTTCGCAAATGAAAAGAGCGCTTACTTTCATGAAGCCACCACATCCAATTCATTTTTAAGAATATCGGCAACTGGAGACGTATCCAGGAGTATAAGGTAAGAAAAAATTCAAGTACATCTATATTTCAACAATATAGGCATAAGATCAAGTAAAGTGCACTGTACAAAATACAAGATATTGCGTTATTCGCTTGTAGAGAAAATCAAGATCTTATATGGATCTTTTTAAAATTAAGTCTAGCACATAAAAGGCCTGAATTTGTTGTTAAAATAAACACTAAAAAGAGACAACAGCAGGTAGTGAAGAGGGGGATTTGGTTTTGGGTTGTGCTATTGTTTGATGCGGGTAGTCCAGAAGAAGGTGAGTCAAGTCTGCCATGTGTTCATTGCACAGTTGGCATTGGTTAGTAGGTTGGTTGAAGCTTAAGGCCCCTACACATTTGAACGTTTCGTTACGTTATGTTGCCTATGTTTCGCTATGCTATGCTATGTTACGGAA
>JAQGAE010002732.1:0-16777 GCA_034696685.1 Julus scandinavius | reverse complement strand
GGGGTGTAGTGAAATTTGTGACAATTGTGACAAAGGGGTGGGGGTGTTTAAAAAGAGGCAAAAAATTGTGACATAATTTATGGATCACCCCTTATGCAGATTAAGGCACGGACGGTATCACGTGACGTTCATGGATGGAAACATCATTTAGGGGTCATTCACAAAGGACGTCACCACAATTCCCTTCCCCCTGTCCACATGTTGTCCACTTTAACCCATACACACTCCTCTCCCCCTCAGAAACGTCCATAACTTATTTGAAAAGTAGGGTGTCCAGAAAATGTTTTGAACATGTAAAGGCCCATCCTATAACTTTCAAAGCACTTGCCTTGCTACCAATTTCATGACATTTCACCCCCCCCCCCCAGATTTTTCAGATTAACACAAATTTTATAACCTTGAAGGAGAATTTCAGCATAAAATTGGTGTTTAACGCAAATTTAGGCATAATTCCAGACTTCACCCGAGGTTTTAAAAATCAAAGTACATTTAGGACTGGAAACACATTCTTCTGGTGTCCATTTCTTCTTTCACTGACCTTTAAAACTCAAACAGAAACACCAAACAATGAAAACTGTCAGCATTGGTGGACGTCCATAATGACTTCCCCCTCCCTCCCCCTGTCCACATGGTGTCCATGTGCCTGCAGACCCCTCTCTTGAGGATGTCCTTTTCGAATGGCCCCTTATAAGTTTTCTACCCGGATATAATTGCTTCGAATGCCTGTCAAGTCACGTGATGGCGTCCGTGCTTAACTTCGCATTTGGCCCATTGAAATTACACCGGAAGTTATCAAATCTTAGGTCCACTAACTTTAATTTTAATGAGCCCTCGTTCTTCCAGATGATAACCTCCGAGTTTGGCAAGGAGTTGTTTGCATTCGTCGCTGCAATGAATTTTTAATGCTGAAATCATAACACAAATGAATAATCGATTAGAACTATTGAAAATTAAAACCATTGAATTGATGTTCATTTCGACATTAACATTGAACACGATTTCAACATGAAACTCACGAAAACCGCTGGACTCCATGCGGGACGCCGTGTTCACCGTATCTCCAAACAAGCAATAGCGTGGCATTTTCGACCCCACGACCCCAGCACAAACGGGTCCTAACAAATTACAATAAAGAAAATGTTACTTATCAGATCAAGGTTCACAGTACACAAAGGTTAAGAATTTGTGATTTGAAATCCACGATTTTTCCATGATGCAATCTTGCACGACATTGGTTGCTTCGGAGTTCTTGACATCAATGAAACCATTCTATGAAGGGCAGCAGTGGAGTGTCAAGGGGGAGGGGAAGGCAGAGGGGTAGTCAAAGGGGCGCCCAAAGTATTACATTGGTTTTGTTAGATTATCTATGTACATTAAACTCATTATTGTTTAAACTTGATAAGTACACTTATTTTAAATAGCACAATACAAATTTATTTTCCAGATACCAGTGGAGGAGGAGGTGGGGGAAGGAAGGAAAGGGCGCAAATTTAGGTAGTGAAGGATGGGGTGGGGGCGTAAACTTGGGTAGTGAAGGATGGGGAAGAACGCAGATTTGGGTAGTGAAGGATGGGGAAGGGCGCAGATTTGAGTAGTGGAGGATAGTGAGTGGAGCAAATTTGGGTAGTGAAGGATGGGCGCACATTTGGGTAGTGGAGGATGGTGGGGGGGCGTAAGCTTGGGTGGTGAAGGATGGGGAAGGACGCACATTTGGGTAGTGGAGGATGGTGGGGAGCGTAAACTTGGGAGGGCGCTCAATTGGTAGTGAAGGATGGGAGGGCGCTCAATTGGGTAGTAAAGGGTCGGGAAACGCGCAAATTTGGGTAGTGAAGGATGGAGGAGGGCGCAAATTTGATTAATGAAGGATGGGAGGGCGCTCAATTAGGTAGTGAAGGATAGGAAAGGGCACACATTTATGTAGTGAAGGATGGGGAAGGGCGCAGATTTGGGTAGTGGAGGATGGTGGGGGGCGTAAACTTGGGTAGTGAAGGATGGGGAAGGACGCACATTTGGGTAGTGGAGGATGGTAGGGAGCGTAAACTTGGGTAGTGAAGGGTTGGGAAACGCGCAAATTTGGGTAGTGAAGGATCGGAGGGCGCTCAATTAGGTAGTGAAGGATAGGGAAGGGCACAAATTTGGGTAGTGAAGGATGGAGGAGGGCGTAAACTTGGGTAGTGAAGGATGGGGAAGGGCGCACATTTGGGAAGTGGAAGTTGAATGAAGATAATGGGGGGGGGGGGAGAAGGGGGAAACGCAAACTTGGGTATTTTGCCCTGGGCGTCACATATCCTCGCTTCGCCACTGAAGGGCTGTCCACAACTTTTGTTCCCAACCTGAGCATGAGCTTACCCGAGTGTATTCCTATCCTGAGCATGAGGGTGTCGTGTGGCCTGTGTCTAATCTTGAATTTCCTAATGGCCTGCAATAGGCTGAGTGACATGGATGCTATTTCCCCCGCGTGCTGATCGCCGTTGCGAATGGGTAACCCGCTGACCACCATGTACGCATCCCCGATGGTCTCCACTTTGTACACATCGTAATTCTCGATGATCGAGTCGAAGCACGTATACAGGTCGTTCAAGAAGTCAACCACCTGAACCAAATAAACAAAAACAGAATCAGAAAAGAAAAAACGAAACTAATGGTGTGCGGTATACACACAAAAACCGCTGATCTCGCTTCTGGAATGCGAGAAAATGCGATAAAATAAAAGGGCGAGGAGTATGTGCACGCACGTATGCCACAAATCGATGGACATATGATAAAGCTTATGTAGCCACATGCAGTAGGTCAAAGTTCAAAGCGACCAAAGAACTAAAGGATAATGAGAAAAAAAACTATAGCAAACAAGACTGATGGTGGCTGTTTAGACCGCAGACAAATCGAGAATTTTTTCCGAGTTTTCTCGCCTGACTGCGAGATTGTACATATATGTACCTGCAATACTAAGAGTCCATGCACACATATCAGTTACGTGTCCGTCCCGTCTCCGATCAAATTCAAAACCTGATGAAAAAAAAATCAGGATATGAAAAAGGGGGGGGGAGAAGGGAATGATATTTTTCTTTATGGACACTGATGTAAATTTTGACGGAACGAACTTGTAACTGATGTGTGGAAATCGACCCAAAAACTTTCGAAATTATTCCTGTTGCGCCCTTGTACAAATCAAACATCTCCAAAGGTAAAAGCAGATTGAATTATGCTCATGAAATGAATATATTAGATAATTCACATAATTTACATAATTTTAAGATGTGAATGGACTTCAAAATGTACTTAAACAAGGTTCATATTTCAAACAAACTCAACATAATATCAGATATCAGGACCAAAGATTGCATCGAATCGTTGACCGAATAACAAGAGTTCAACTTTGATTTGATATCATGCTCTTTAACAGAATACTGCGTAATTTTTTTTAAAAAAACAAGAACATTTAAAAAAAAAAAATAATAACTGACCAATAGTATTTTACGCATGTGCGTGACATTTTAACGACTGTGCAGGTTTCATAGAGTTACTTGAACGGTCTAGACGCATCGTCGTCCATCTTTCTGAGCTAAAAGTAATTCTCTTAGCAGGATACAATCTCGAGAATGGGCAAGAAATATGGTCAAAAGCAGTATTCGGAGGGGGAAAAAAAATGTAAGGAAGAAAGTGCAGAAGCCAGAGCGCTATAGGTCGTAAAGCCAAATTCAAAATTTATGCTCCATAAAATGCATCTGCCATGACTGACGCACTTGCCTCAATGGCGCCCCTGTGTTATATCTGCATCATAAAAATGAAGTAAAAAAAAGTGGACCAAGCAACGGTCAAGACAACTCACTTCCATGGGTGTACTTTTCGCTGAAATTTCGGTGAAACCAACAATATCGCTGAAATAGATGGTTACAAACTCGAAAGATTCAGCCTCCACTTTATGACCGTGCTTCAACTGTTCGGCAACATACCTGGAAAAATGACATGAAATTAAAATATCAAAATTGATATTTTTTAAACAAGACATCCACACGTGTCGAAAACAAGGTGATTTCTTTTTAGGGATAAGAAATAAACAAGTTCACCGTTTATAATTTATGTTTTTCTAATGATTTCTCCATTAAATTGAAAACATCAATGGTAAATTTCATTGGAATTCACCAAATTGCATGATTTTTCCTAGCGCTATCTTTCGGATATACCATACAAGGTATTTTCTGCGTTAAAAGTCATAATAAAGAAGTCTTAAAAAGGATGAAAACATCAGGAGTGCAGTCTCCATCCAGGCGTTTCATCATGAAAATTGTGAAATGGAGCGAGAAAATTGCGAATGTGGCAATTTCAAACGAAACACATCTTACACAATATGCTACATAATAGAATGAGCAACTATTTGCAGTCTTACGACGTGCATTTCATACTCAGTTGCTGCCAAATTACGGTATTCTAGCCAACTCAAAATGCTCTGTTTACAACGTGGAAACATAACACCAAACAATGCAATTGTCCTCAACTTTCAAGTCTCTAAGAACAAACATTCCATAAGCCAACAATAAAGTTTAACGAGGTACATTTTCAGCATTAACGCACGAAATCGGTATATTCTCACAAACATTACCTTTCGCTGAAACATTTAGCATATATGGATCAACCAGATTTAGGAAAAATTTTCAATTTTCACCGTGAGTCACAAAAAAGTAGAACCCAATAAAAAAAAATCACAACTTAGTGAAAACTGCGTCGATTGAAATGAAATTTGACACTTACATAGAACAATAATGTAGGAACAAAAATGAATTATAAAATGTGCTCAAAAATTTGCTCTAAGTAAGTTTCAAATTTCATTTAAATCGCAGCAGTTTTCAAGAAGTGATTTTTTTTATTGGGTTCTACTTGTTAAGAACTCACATAATCACATATTTCTGTTAATTGTGGAGAACGGAGTCGGTCATAATATTTTCATTTCTTATTCAGTTAGCTAATAGGGCTTTTAACCAATAATAAAAATTGTTCAATTGCAGTTGAATATCTCACCTAGGTAACATCTCGTATAAAAGTGCCTCAGTCTTCTTTTTCTCTTCAATTAATTGATCTGTTCTTTCGTCTACCAAAGCCTCTAGATTATTGGCGTATTTTTCCATCATAGCGATCATGTTGTCAAATATGTTGGGTTTCCTGAAAACAACATGAACACGTCGAAATAAAACTACAAACAATGTCAAAACTACTATTATCTTTGGTTGCAATTATTTCCAAAAATGACTATGCTAGCGGCACAGTTGCACTACTTTTTTTAACGTTAGTTTTCATCCTACGTGGTTGGAGTGTTCAAAGGGTTGGGATCGTACCTCATTGGTCGCAATCTGTGTCGTATTGTTTTGAAATCCGGTCTCTCTTCCGGTATTTCATTCCAGCAACATTTAAGGCAATCTCGCACAACGTCGAAAGGATTTTCCAATAATTCCAGCTGAGGTCGAAATGGAATGGATTTCTCATTAGTATTCATCACTTGTTTGATGATTTCTGGAATAAGTAAACACAAAATAACACTAGTATTACTATTATTATTGCCTATTTCTAGACGCCAACATGGCATCAGCATAAATAAATATGCCTGAAACTTGTTTACAAACGACTGGAAGTCAAAAACTCAACATATGGAGATAGTATATCATCATGATGTAATCAGATAGAATATGATATACATGTCATGTAGTATATTTGATAGGGGCCACCCGTAGATTACCTCAGCCAAAATCATTAGGTGTAAAAAAATTTAAATTCGCTTCGGACATCAAACGTGAATAATGATACTTGTTGCAAACTCTACACTGTGAGTCATAAAAACGTAGAACCCAATAAAAAAATCACAACTTCGTAAAAAATGCTTCGATTTAAGCAAAATTTTGCACTTACATAGAACAATAGAGTAGGAATAAAAATAAATTATAAAATGTGCTCAAAATGTTTTCCGATGGCCTTTACACAAGCCAGGAGTCTAACGCGCCAATCTTTGATTGACGAATCAATTATACGCTTGTCGAATTCAATCCAAGATTTCTTAATTCGTAGTTTTGAGTCTTCGATATTATTAATCCTTGATTTGTAAACCCTTTCCCGGAGAACTCCCAAAATTTTGTAGTCCACCGGATTTGAGTCCGGACTGTTTGGTGGCCAGTGGTTGGACTCGACGAACTGTGGCGTGAGCACAATCTCGTTGAAAAATAAAACACCCTAGATTTGTCACATGTCCGGAAAAATGTATTTTGTTCCTACACTATTATTCTATGTAATTGTCAAATTTCATTAAAATCGAAGCATTTTTCACGAAGTTGTGATGTTTTTTTATTGGGTTCTACTTGTTTATGGCTCACATTGCAATGTTTTGATATTGATTCAGATTATTTGGGACACTGATTTGTATAGACTAGTCCCTGTATGCTCCAATAATCTGGAATCCACTAAATAATAGCAATTACATGCTCTTTCATTGCAGCATTAGGAACAACAACAACAACAAAAAAGGTTGTGGAGCCACTTGGATATTTACAGACTCGTAAACAATTAGCACAATCCGTTAATTACCAGCCGGGGTCATATCCACGGGTCCGTAGGGTCCTCTCCTGCCGTGCAATTCGTACAAGATGAGGGCGAAGGAGTAGACGTCTCCTTTTTGTGATCCGCAGGGTGGAGCTCCCGCATCCCTTAGCAGCTCCGGTGCCGTATACAACAGAGCTATTAAAATAAAATTCAAAACGAATAAAACGCAGTTTAATATAATCGCCGAATAACGTCTTTTGCAGGCTGCGTGTCTAGCACAAAGCCCCCGAAATGATAAACAACGTCGTAAAACGGCCGTAAAAACCGGCTGCGCTCATCGGGGAGATAAAGGAATAATTTTCCGTCTATTTTAAGAGTTGCATTTAGTTAGGGATGCCATCTTTAGTTAAACTCAACTACTGAATCCTATGGAAAATCTTCCCTTTAAGCTTTTCATATTCATTGCATTTGCAGCCCCTCGATGTTGGCAATCACCGAATGCACCTAAGCTAGCAGTGATTGCTAGCTTCAAGGTGCAGTATTTAGTTTAAAATTGATAATGACAATATACATAACTACAAACACGTTTTAAAATATCTAAAAACCCTAGATAATCCCAATCAGGTTCAAATCCACCTAATGGCGATCCAAATGAGACTTACATGGCCGAAAATGTTGGCAATCACCGATTGCACCTAAGCTAGCAGTGATTGCTAGCTTCAAGGGGCAGCATTTAGTTTAAAATTGATATTGACAACAAACATAACTACAAACACGTTTTAAAATATCTAAAAGCCCTAGATAATCGCAAACAGGTTCAAATCCACCTAATGGCGATCGAAATGGGACTTACAATGCCGAAAATGTTGGCAATCACTGATTACAGCTAAACTTGCAGTGATTGCTAGTTTCTAGGGACAACATTGATTTTTAAATTTATTATTCACAATTAAACAACAGTAGTGCATACATATAAAAAAACAAAAACACCGCCTTAATGCTGGACATCCTTAATAATGTGGCTAGCAGAAATTAAAGCAATACACCTATACCCCGCTGTACGGCCGCTCTTTATATGGCTTTTCGCCATAACGGCCTTTTTTAATTACGGCACTGTTTCGATTTATGGCCCACAATGTTTCGTTATACGGCCAAAAAAATGCTGTAATTAAAGAAAGTGGCCAAATAATGTTATAAGTTACCCCAATTTGCACAGACAAGGTCGGATTTGGCTAACAATAAAACAAATTATGGGTTTCACTCTGTTTAAGAAGGGGAATAAATGAAAATCAAAATGCAGAAAGATTTGATTCGTTATACGGCTTTTTAGCTTTACGGCCAACTTTTCTAGAACGAATCTAGGCCGTAAAGCGAGGTATGGGTGTATTACATTTCAAGCACAAAATTATACGATATTTATTAAGTATATTATCGTTAGGTGAAATTTTGTAAATTGTCATCTAGAAAGTGGACAGCATTTGACAAATTGACAAAGCTTCGGAATCATTTAACAAAGCAATAATGTTTTCCAATTTAAGCGATGATTGTTTTGTTGACACCTCTTAACGACGAAAAGATATCACTTAACGGAACAACCAAGTTGGTATTGTATTATCTGAAAAAATTGACTGTTCGTCAGATGTTATGTAAAGCTTTAATTCTATAGGGTGAATCGAGGAAATCGAAGTTATGAGAAGTGCAAAAAAAAAAATAAAAAGCTCGTATGACATTTTCTGATGCTTTTAGTGTCCTCTAAGCTTCTATGTCTAGGTGAACATGTCCTCATTCGATATCAAAAGACTAATGCTGTTAACACGAATTTACTTCACTTCGACGCCTCTTTTTTCTTTATTTTTTCCCTATATTTCATAAAAGAATCGCCAGGAGTGCATCTGAAAGCTTGCAGTCTTTAGATAAATGGATTTTTTTGTCTCATCATTACATTTTTTTTATTTCGATTTGCAAAAGCAACCGTGCAAGACTCGACTAATGGGGTTTGGATTGCGTGGGGGCGATTCTGAGGAAATGGGGAATAATATCAATCTCGTTATGAAACGGACATGGATTCCCCATTACCAACGACTGACTGATTGACTGACTGGGGATTCTGCTAAAATTGAGGCAGACTCGAGTAATTCGTAAACAACTTACTTTTATGAGAGAACAATTACAAACCGCCCCAACTCTAACGACTTTTTTATCGCAACAAAGGACATGATTGCAAACTGCTATCGATAGGAAATGTAAAACTACTTTGTGAACGCAATGGGCTTAATGGCTGAACTAACCTTGACTCTACTGAACTATAGAAATAACCCAGTTTTCTTTTTTACCGTCACTAATAGCCCATTAGGAGTTATGATGGTCCAGCCTATTAAAATGAGCTCATGTTTTAGACTCACGGCCTATTTACTGAAAAACTTTTTCTATGTGGTGTAGCCAGCTTGTTTACACATGTTGTTTCTGTTATTCCTAATTAGTCTAGTATTTAGTCTAGTAATTAGTCCAAGTAACCCAGCGTTCCTTAGCGGCGTATGGTCCTTTTAATATTATCTTTATAATATGGGGGCATGGTGGTATCAACTGTGTAAATAGACTGTATCCATTTTATTGCTTTTCTAAATCCTTAAGCCGGCTCTCCACCAAGACGTACATGTACGTATATATACAAGTATTTACGCACATATGCAAAAACGTTTGCCCTCCAGGTTTTTATCAGCCGCCATTTTGTAAATACATGCAAATATCAAAATTTTGCACCTATAGCTGTACAATTTTGATATTTACATATATTTAAAAAATGGCGGCTGAAACAAACCCGGAGGGCAAACTTTTTTGCATATGTTTGTAAAAACGTGTTTATACCTACATGTACGTCTTGGTGGAGACCCGGCTTTACAACACAATTGTTTTCCTAACAGTCTATCAGAATAATGTTTATAAAGCACATATTTTCTCATTAAATAGTGGACCATTGCGAAATGTCATTACAGTTCTATTAGGGGCCATTCAAAAAGGACGTCCCCAAAATTACTCCCCTATGCCCTGTCCAAATCTTTATATATTGACAAAACCTCCCTCTCCTCATAGACGTCCTTAATTTTTTTAATAGTAGGGTGTCCAAAAAATTTGTTGGCATATACAAAGGCCCATCCTATAAATTTCCAAACACCTGCCTAGCTACCAGTTCCACGACATTTTTTCAGATTTTTCTTATTAACGGAAATTTCCTGACATCGAAAGGGAAATTTCAGCATAAAATTGGTGTTTAACACAAGGTTAGCTATAATTCCCAAGGTTTTAAAAATTCAAGTACATTTGGAACTGAGGATACATCTCTTCTGGTGTCCATTTCCTCTTTTATTGACTTTTAAAACTTAAAGAGAAAATTCAAAAACTGAAAGCTACCATCATTAGTAGACATCCATAATTGCTTACCCCTACTAACTGTCCACATGGTGTCCACATGCCAGCAGACCCCCCTCTCACCCCTCTCGAGGATGTCCTTTTCAAATGGCCCCTTAGTCCATGTTCAGCATAATACCGGTTATTATTAATGTTTATTAAACCTTTTTATTTCATGTCCTCTTTTTAATTAATTTCAGATATTCATCCAATATGTAAAAAAAGTGTATTTATTAAGAAAAATATATCTTTGACGCTTGTAACACCGCATTTGTTGATGGAGGCGCCACACAAGTTTTTTTTGTAAAAATTTCACGAAGGAAAGTTGCGAAACTGTCAGGGATATTCAAACAATTGTGTTCCCACCTACCTTCGTATTTTTTATTGGGATCTATCTGTTGTTCGTTAATGTCAGGATCGATTTTGAAATCCAAAAGACCAAAATCGGATATTTTTAACACCCATCGGCTGTCAACCAGACATTTGCTCGTTTTCAGATTGCCGTGAGATTTGATAGGACTGTCGTGCAAATAAATCATTCCCTGTTGAGGATTAAACGAAATGCAAAATCATTTTTTGATTAATTCGGTTGATATGTAAATGCGGCTTGAAACCAAGCAGCTCCACACAATTTCAAATTCATATATTCCATACATTTACTTTATTTTATATCAAAACAACTCCCCAAAGTAAACGAGAAATGTATACACACTTCCGTTACTAGGAAGTTTTGAAAAAGCAATGTTATAATAGGAATTCAGCTTGTTTACGAAACTAATACATGCACATATCATTTTCCAAACAGTATAATAAAGAATTTGAAAAAAACAACAACACCCAAATAGAACAGAAACGTGGATTCAAAACATCCATTATTTCATTCATATTAACATTTATTTGTAAATGATAATGAGATATGTCCATTAATATTATGATATTTCAACGTACCCTTATGATATCCCCAACTAAAGATGAAATAAACATGTTATCCAATTTAACGCCTTCGTTTTCTAATATATCCTGTAATAATGAGACAAAAATTATTCTATAGCCAAGCCTATTCAAACAAAGAATAAATTGACAACTGGAAATAAAAATTACTTTCAAGCTTCCTCTGGGGCAATATTCAGTAATGATGCAAATATGCGGAGAATCGACGCAGGCCCCTATGAAAGCATTAAGATTGTCATGACGGAGGTCTCTCATCTGCAAATATTTACAAAATAATACACATTACATTCAAAATGAAACACAAATATAAAAAGTTAACCTATCGCGATGCACTCGACAAATACTGGTTTTTTTTTCAGAGATGAGTTTTCTTTGAACTATAAATAGCGGCTCCCATGTTTCGATTTTCTTCTATTTGCATAAATACATAAAAATTTGGCAAATAGAGTCGAAAAATATTTAAAATGAAACCACCTAAGGCTTTTGCCGGGTGATCCTATACTACACTGTGAGTTATATAAAAAAGAACACTATAAAAAAATCACAACTGCGTGAAAAATACTTCGACTTATGTATATGAAATTTTGGTACTTACATAGAACAATAGTGTAGGAACAAAAATAAATCAATTATAAAATGTGGTAAGCGCCAAATTTCATTTAAATCGCAGCATTTATCACGAAGTTGTGATAATTTTATTTGGGTTCTACTTGTTTATGACTCACAGTGTGCATGCTGTGTTAAAGTTGTTTTTTTCATGTCAGTCTCGTACACATTATGGAAATAAGACATGTGAAAACGTGTAAATATCCACACATTTATACCCTGATCGAAGTACAAATTGTAGACCTCATGGCATTTTGATTTTGAATTCAATGCGTATTTATATATATTTTGGGGAAAAATATAGTTGAGGTGGAAATATATGATAAACGTTTTTACGTATTTCGTAGATTTTTGCATGCTGACATGTTAAAAATATACTGAAATACACTCCTTAAAAAGCACGATATAACAGTCACGTTTGTAAAAAACGGATAAGTTTTTTACCGTTTTCAATTCCTTCTTCATCTTTCTGGTGATATCGATGTGTTTCTTTTTTACATTTTTGATGGCAAAAAGTCTGCCTCTGTAAGCCCCAATCTGAGTGTAGATAGTTGAGTAGCGAAAATCTGCATCTGGATTTGAACTCAGGGACACTTGACTTGTTCCGATTAAGGAGTGAATGGGCTGAAAACAAGTTGAAATGATTTTTTTTAACTGTCCCACTTTAGTCTGCAGTTTGGATTGAACAAAAACTGTAATATATTAAATTTAATAACATAGGCAGTCATTCAAATGCAAATATGCCCGTTTTAGAAAACAAAGTATATATTGAAAGTTAAAATGAAACCAATAAATAAATAGTAAAGTCTTACGAAATTTGAAAATGTTCCTGTGTTTTGAATTCCACAATACAGTTAAAGTGCGAAATGTGTAATTATATCATTTTATATTCTAAAATTTCCCCAAATTTTTAAACCTTAAGTTTTATACCTTAAGTTTTGAACAAATACAAATTATTTCTTACTCTTATCGGTTTTCCCACGCCATTAGTGGGAGTATATTCATTGATTTGCACGTCTTTATAATCGATTTTCCACAAAAGACTGTCTAACTCTTGTTCGTATCTCCAATTTCTGCGAAAAAAGAAAACAAGACCTTGCATGCATTAAATTGGCGATGAAACGAGCGACTCATTTGCATAAAGGCCTTAAGACCTAAGTGTTTACGAGGCTTTTAACAAATAAGTTAACGTTATGTTCACTTTGTGTCTAATCCAGATTTTGCATGTTCAATATGGGAAAATAATCGATCTGAGTGCCCTCCTTGGATTTTCAAAAACTACTCGTAAATTAGGTTAATGCGGAACACACACACCCTCTATTCCACCACCCTCACTTTAATCAATGATGAGTTTTTTTTTTTCATATCCTATAATAACACTATGAGTCTGTAAAAAAGTGATTAAATGGGCGATTAGATTTAACCAGAGCTTGAACATTAAGTTAGATGATGTTGTAATCGCCGTTCACAATATACAATAGTTGTGATTGCCCTTTGCATTAAATGTACAATCCTGACCATTTTTAATATCGTTATGTTGTAAGAGGAATTTATTGGCCAATAAATATTATTCTTGGTGCTCATTAAAACCATAATGCAATCACCGGTGATACTAAATGGGTTGTGGTGCAATCGGTTACAAATGGTGCATTGTTTCACCTACCTGTAAATAATAAGGGTAACAATGGCCAGAATAAAAGCGAGACTTCCGGCTAACCCAGCTGCAATTTCCCACGTATAGCCTGTGATAAACGAGAAGAAATTTACATAAATTAGCTTTCATTAATTGTTCAGAATGTTTGAAATGAACGTGTGGCAACAGCTTGAAATTTAGTGGAGCAGCGAACGGATAACCACCTTAAAGGGGATGGACAATTTTACCCTTTTAAAAGGCCACATATGAGAAAATTAACCATGGATAATTATGAAAGTTTGACCATTATGAGAATTTTAACTTAAGTCATAACGCAAGTTAAAAAAAATATCGGCATGTCCAGTTTCCCGGGTTGAAAAATAATACATTGCAAAATAATATATAATATATCATAACAAAAAATTTCGAATTTGTGAAAAAGGTTACCCCTTTTTTTGACAAACATATAGATAAAAATTGGACACATTTGGAGTTATTTTGAGACCAGTATACTCGAAATTACTGTCAGATGTGGTCATATACTCGCATATATAATCATTTGTGAGGGAAAATTTCATATATGAGGATATACAGGTTGTCCAAATTTATTCAATGACCCACGAATGCCATTCCCAATAAATTTTCCACCCAAGATGTTTTGGCGAGTACTTCTGTGTATTTTCTACTTTCGTAAACAGTCTCATCAATTATATAAAATGAAATATATGAAGTTTAAGTTGTTCATAAAGGTCCTTATAGTTCGTGTCTTCATTAATGCTATTTACGGATTAAATCTTAGTGAAACCCAAATCCGTGCCATGGACCATAAACTTGCCAATATATCGGATAAAACTGTGCTCATTCAGTCTTCATGTTTTCTCCTTCGTTAGTCTCGCGATTTTATTTCCCTGATTTAATCCAAAATGATTAAATTATCTAAGAGGATATCGGCTACGCGTACAGTTAACCCAACTTCAATTTCCAAAGAACGTTCAATTGATAGAAAGCGAAAATTCAAGAAGACAGTTAGACGTTTACAGCAAAAATTCTACCGTTGGAATAAACCATTTTATTTTAAACGCTTTATTAAATACGATTGAATCTCGTTAACCTAAGTCATGAAACTTCCAGACAGAATAATGCTGGGGGAAATAGGTCAAAGTTCAATCTTCGCAATCTCAAGCACAGACTCCATTTAACGACCAATGGCATGGATGGATTTCAAATCATAAAACTTTGGTCTTAACCGGTTACAAACAAATATAGGTAACATACAAATCATAAGGAATATTCACTCGAACTAACGTTTTAAAAATAATATGATTCATCTATTATATACAGTATTGAAAAAGTTGAACATTTTATATTACTTACTGATGCATTTTTTCCCGTTAAATCCGCAAGGTGGCTCATCAATCGGAGGACCATTTCCCACCCACTGAATGGCAGATTGGAGTTTTAATACCTGGAGACGAAAAAAATCATAGTTTTACAAAAATTGCCGTAATTATACATGTTTATGGAAAATATATATCTTTAAAGTGAGGGAAAATTCTCTTTATTAATGTACTATGTGTAACAGATATATATACAGTAGAACCTGTCTAAATGCATACACTTGGGACCGATGAAGACCGGAACATTTTATGCTTTTAGAGAGGTTATTCATTTACACAGGATGCACTTAGACAAGTTCTACTGTATGTGACATACTGTATGCACCATATTAAGCCCTTGAACGTCCATAGTTGGACTAATTTTTAGATTTGGAGTTTGTGAATATGGATATCATAAGCAAGTCTATTAGTCTATTAGATAAAGCCCTAGTATACATACAGAATATACCCAAACATAGTCAGGTAATCCAAACGTGTGCTTTGGCATATAAATTAAGCCATATTTCATACATGGCCTATATATTAATTTTACTAGGTGGAAAATTTTAAGTTTCAAGTTAATCAAAAATTAATATAATTAAATAAATAATTCAAGCTTTCTATATAATTTTTATTTTTTAAAAAGGAAATGTATGGAGTTTACGACCCTCTAAGGGAGAATTAAAGTCGTGGGTGAAATATCAAAATGTCGTCAAAATTCAATTACAAAGGATGCGGAAGTGTAGAAAACTGAGTTGAAATGGCCACTATTTTCACGTCTTTTCGACCAATTTAGAAAGTCTAAGGGGAGTTTATTACGGGTTATCACGTATGAAGTACTACAGAAAGCGTGGCCTACGTCTTAATTTAATACAGACAAAAAAGTAACCTAGATAAAAAAAACTACGCGGAGATGAAAAGGGGCTGAATTACGTCATAAAACATCCGATGGACTTCCGAAATTGCAAAATCTCCACAATTTTGCTTCTGAACGCATTCAAAAGACGTGTAATTGAGATTTACGCGACACGAGATGAGTAAAAAAAGTGTTTTCTCATAGCCAACGACGTAAGATAAATTGCACCAAAGTTTGATTGGCTTAATGTACGATTTAAACAGTAACCTGTAAAATAGTAAGACTTCCCGGGTGGAAAAATTATATATGGGACATGACTTTAATAGTTATATTTCGCCATAAAGGTTTTCAGACATAAGAACGAAATCATATATGGGACATAATGTGGCTATATATGACCCAATATAATTTTTCCACCATGATAGTGCTAATAATATTTCAAAATACTAATAAACACATGCCTTACAAAAATTAGAGCTAGGTTACGATCCACTTAAATATATGGAAACATTATTCTAGAACATAATTACGGTAGTAAAATTAAAATAAAATATTTACATATACTCGCACGCGTACATATTTAACTTCTGGATTACAAAGTTAATTTTTAGACTAATTAATAATACATGTACGGAATATGTAATGCAAAATTACATACGAATAAAAGCACATTCTATATGAAAACAAAATTTATATTAAGGAGAATCCCTATACAGGCAAATTAAGTAATTTTTATATCAAAAACATGTCAAAACAGAATTTTGTGTTTAAAGGAATCAAAAGATTGATAAGGATAATAAAATACTTACTGGAATGCTGCTAACATTTTCATTCAGTTGAAAAACACCGACAGGATAAAGCCCAAATTCGTGAGGGGCATAAGGAGTGGGTTTCCTGGCTATTAAAGTGTAATTGCCCTCAGCATCACCATTTTCATCCATATACACCGTGTAGCCCATGGCACCTAAATTTAAATTAAAAATAAATGTTAGACAGAAAATTAAGCGGTATTAAAGACTATATTTGCAGAAAAAATACTCACTTTTATATGTTTTACCGATGATATGTTTCAAAATTATTTTCCCATCAAAGGGATTTTCGCTATTGGTCATCAAAGTCTCGTTTAAAGCCATTGCATAAAGATGAACAGCGTCGTATAAGTAAGCAGCTTCAGCTCGGATCTGGAGCGAAAAATAAGCCAAAAAACAAAATATGGCAATTACTATATTTCTAATGAAAACTATTCCCGGGTGGAAAATCTTATATCGGCCATGTATGGACAAATAAGGCTTACACATGGCTATATGCCCAATGTATGTAAATACGAGGTTTGTCAAAAAAGTAAAGCCGACTCTCCACCAAGACGTACATGTACGTATATACAAGTATTTACACACATATGCAAAAAAGTTTGCCCTCCGGGTTTGT
>JAQGAE010002731.1:0-16777 GCA_034696685.1 Julus scandinavius | reverse complement strand
CGTCGAAAAGATTTTATTCAAATATTGTTTTTATGAGAAAAAACCTCTGAAAAACACTTTTGTGCTCTATTGGGTTCAGCGGTCTATATAGTACATAGGTGCGTTTCCACGTGAGAGAAACTCTCGAAATGCTCTCGATAGCTGTCTTTCTCGAATTTGATCGCTAGTGGACACATGAGCCCTTGCATCTCCGATAATGATTGTAGTGTTTTTCCACTGGTGTGCCGTGACAATTGTAGGCTTAGTTTAGTATGCCGTGTTGATTTACACACGCTTTTTAAAAACTCGATAAGGTAAAATGTAGACGCAAGGGTGTGAGAAAGTAAACTAAAATATTGCGTGTCATAACAAGGCCAAATATTATCAGAAATTCGCGCAAATACCGAGCGTGAAAATTCAATATTTGCTAGTGACACATATATGCCTATATTTACCACACGATTCCTTTGAAGGTTGACCATGCATATACAGGGTGGCCAGTGACCATAAAAAAAGTGGAACCTTTTTGTAAATTCGTAACTTTTTTGTTTTTTAATCAAAGTAAAGCCAATTTTGCACAAATATAGGCAACAAACGTACGAACCAAACATCAATTTTAATTTGTACTCAGTCTCCTCCATCCGCTGTGACACATGACCATGGAGGCACTAGCGTCATAGGGCAATTGACGAGTCGATTACTGTTTGATCAAGTTGGAGGACACTTTGAGCACAAATTGAAATAGCTGTTTTGTTCGTATGTTTGTTGCCTTTATTTGTGCAAAATTGGATTTACTTTGATTAAAAAACAATAAAGTTACGAATTTATTAAAAAAGTTCATGTTTTTTTGCGGCCACCCTGTATACAGTATGATGATGCGTCATTTGTACATGTGTTTTGTTGGTACAATACGGTTATAGACCTAAGCGGCATTGCTATATTAAGTCCGTGTAAACGTGGGAATGAAACTCCAAATTTGGGAAGAATTCCTTTTTTGATATAAATTTTGGTGATTGATTTCCGTTCTATTGTGAGTTTTTTTTGTGTGTGTGTGGAAAAAGGATTTCCTCTTTAAAGGGGATTGCCATGATCGGACAGGATGCTATGAAGCCCGATATACTGTATAAATAAAATAATATAGTGTAATATAATAGAAAAACCAATCGGAGCTAATGTGGTCATTTCCGTTTTTGTTTTCTATATGGAAAATTGAAATTGAATCCTTTATGTCAACATAAGTTTTGACAAGTTTGAGGTTCGAATAATGTAAAGGAAAAAAAATATTTGTAATAATTTTTTGGATACAAAAAAATTGATTCCGTGAGGGATTCGAAACTTAGCCCCACGAACAATAAGGAAGTGAAATCAAGATTGATTTTAACAATGAAATTGGAAATGGGTTCACTCTCATAAGCATGATGGCAATTAAGTAACCGCGGAGGGCCTAATTCAACGATAACAATTCCAGTAAGAATGCGTGCAGGATTTAAGCCTACATGCATGCTCATCAATTGTTATTGTTGCAATTACGCGAGTTTTATTGTTCTCGTTATAGTCTTAAGGGTAACATAAAAATCAACAGTGGACCTCCTGCAAAGGGTTAAACCCAAAAGAAGTTAACCCATATATCCTTTATAGAAGTGAACGAGAAGTGCAGTTTTCCAAATTATGCAGAGCTGCATTAATAAATACTGGGATTGTTATTCCAGTGTTTATAAATGTGAAATGTGTAATAGTTTTATTACAACAGTCCTTCATATTATATGATAGGACATTACAAGTGATTTGATGAAAATTCGTTTGAAATTGTTGCAACAATTTCAAACGGCTCAAATTAATTATACGTGACTATATAGTGAAGTTATCGGGTGGGGCATTTTTGAAATCTCATTAACTAATCAAATAAAATCAAATATGGATGATAACATGTATGGGCCATGAGCTCGATAAGGTAATGTATTTCTTAACACAAAAAACTTAGGAACCGAAACACGGGATTCTCGTAAACATGTGCAAAAGTTGAATACTGATCGGCAGACTTGGACAAATTGTACTCTTGAGTTGGACTACTGGTTGCAGTGGAATCGTATATGACAGTTGTACTCATGATCAGTACTACTGGTTACGAGTATATTGGAATCGTACTCCATGCACAGTACAAGTAATCAGTAATCATTCGGAATGAGTACGAGTAGTATATATCGTATGCTCAGACTTGGGCAAATTGTACTCATGGATGCCAGTACTGGTTATGAATAAAATGGCTGATTGTAAAAGTATCGTTTAGGGAACTCGATTATTTTATACGCAGTATAGGTTTAATTTCAAGCTGAACCAATTAAAATTAAAGACGTGACCACGTGAGCAAAATGTTAATAATTAAAGGGGAAAAAACCAGTGTGTCCAATAACAATAGAAATTACGATACATTAGCAGTTAGGATAACCCTCGTGTTAAGTTACTTATTTTCGTTCCTCAAATGTATTCAATATGTACTCAATTATTCACTTAAGTATTTTTATTATTACTCGATTTTACATTGGTACTCATAACTTCAGATTACGTTAATACTCAAGGACATTTTTCTATTTGAGTGCACTGTATACTCATACGTTCAGCACTCAATTACTTTTGTACTCGTATCTTTTGAGTACATTTGGTACTTCAATTATTTTTCGTATTCAGAATTCTTTTATTTGCTACTCAAATCCATTCAATGTATACTCAACACTGCTGTACATGCAGCATATGGGGTATATCAGGCTTATACAAAACCAATTAAATTCATGGAGATGGTCTATTGGTCTTCTACCCTCATCTTCACGGTTTTTTTTGTGTTGTTGTATATAATCGGCATGTGAACAATGTGGACTAGATTTGTAACGAAATTTCGATGATGGATTACAAGTAGAAACGGTTTGACCTAGAACTTAGTTGTCGATGAAACCGCCTTTTAACAGGAGTAAAAATTTTTTTTTTTTTTTGAAACGGTACATTGAAGCAATCCTGAAATTATTCCACCTTTTTGCATGTTTAACCTACATTTTCTTTTAGTTAATATCATTCATGCCTTAACTCTTCATTCCTTCCAGAATGTTCCATTCGGCAAACAACAGCAAACACACTTTTCATACTGTAGGAAAAAGTTTAGACTTTTTCAATCGAATGTATGTTAATTGCGAAACCTGTAATCCTAATTAATCACTATCTTAATTTGTATCACACGCTTAAGTTAACACACAGAGTTAAGTTGAGCTGCAGTAATAACGGTCAAATTCGGCGTTAAATAAACGTTTAGCATGCAATTTGACGGTAGGGCTCCGTCCCATGTAAAAGTTTCCATCCGTCATGTGCAGACTGTGAAAATCACGTTAAATTTGTTCAACCGTTGAAAACGTTCTATGCAAATTCTTCACATTTTCCAGGTATATGTGCAATTTCAAAAAAAATACGGTTATGTTGCCCTTTACCCAGAATCCCTTGCGCGTTACTAGGCCTATGTGAGTTTCGAAATAATGACGGTAACGGTTATTTTTGGTGCTAAATCTCTCTAATAACTCGAAATACTGTATAGCTAACAATTTGCGATTTGGATTAAATTTGCGCAACTATGCATGTGCGCATGCACTCTTTTCGTTGATTCAGCTATAGGCCATTGACATCAGTTTGCATAAATTGTCCATAAAAAATACGATCACACATGACCAAATTTTGGCAGTTATGACCACCTAGCACACACGTGTATGTTTTTTTGTGTGTTTTTTTAGCATTAGTGTGCCTTGGTGATTTTTGTCCCCTTTTTCATTGTGCAGCGATAATTGTAAACTTTATTTAATGTGGCTTTAACAGTCCATCACTGACGTATCCAATATATATCCAAACTTTAACATTTTATGCACAACAAATACTGGGATGGTTTGTACTGTTTTTCAACCAAATGCCTGCGAGTTTGGAAAAAAATGGAAAGATTTCCAATTTTCAGATAATTTTAAATTGTAAAACAATGATTTCAAATGTGCGTACTACATGGTGTAGGTGCAGCAAATATCTTTAAAAAAAATGACCAGATACAATTAAGGCGCACTGGCGCACTTCTATGCTCAGGTGTAAATTTATGCAACGATTGGCACACCTAAACGCGCACCCTTTATTGCAGGATATGAGGGGGAGGTCGTCTTTAGAAATTCCTTTGCTGAATATGATCAGCCGACCCCACTTCCGGTCGCCTATTTGGCGAACTCACGCACTACTGATTGTTACCACGCGTGGCCAATTTCTTCAAACTGTCCCTAGCCTCCTCTGTTTCTCTGTAACCGAGATGGGTGGGTTGGGTCAGGAATTATTATGCCAATCTTGACTATTGTTTTATAATATTCATGATGCTAAATTCCATTTTGTAGTCCTTACGTCTGGCTTCCACTATTTGAGACGGAAACAAAGATACAAACACGGTTAACAACACAACATTGTCAAATCAAGTTCATCTTTTCTCGTTTATTTTGTTTAAAAAATCAGTAAATTTGAAGATAATTCGGTGTGACGTAAAAATTGCAACGATTTTTTTTTCAAATATACATGTATTGGCTTAATTGGCTTATACTTACTACATGTATTTGACAAACTGGATTCTCAGGATTTTTAACTTTGTAGCAGTATATTTTTTTACACGGCCGTAAATATTTCTTAACGTAGGACTATGAAAAGGACCTGAAAATGTTTAGAAATATTAAGTAATTGATGAAAAATCGTGAAATTGAAATGCTTTTAATTAAGTGCAAATGAACGAGTGAAACAACTTCTTCCCCATCATCTGCGCATGACGGAATTTAAGTTATTCACTTCCGGTTCATCGTGGCCATGGAAATTACCCTAATTACTTAATATATTCATATTTTTGTTGTGTATACAAATACGAATTTTATGTAAATGATAAGATATATTTTGTACACATTTTTTTATGATTTTCTTGTATAATTTGGAAGAAATTATATTTTTTCATTTTTGTTACAGTTTGGTTTTTTTGGGGGGGTTTCCGTACAAAAGTACTGGAATTTAAAATTATTTATGTAATCAACAACACTGATCAATTTTCAATATTTGTCATTTTGATATAAAATCCTAAATAAAATAGAAGTATACGTAAATCGGAGAACCGGATCTGCCATCTTGAATTGGGATACGAAAAATGATTTTAGATTTTCCTCCCTCAAGGTGGGTTGAATCTTTAAACTATGTTGAATTATACTATTATACTGTTATTGCGTCATTTCGAATTAAAAACGCTGCATATTCGTTAATGCTTAGCGAGCTTTGAAATTGAAAGTAAACGAGGCAAGTTGATAAATATGGAAAACCAAACCCACTACTTCTTATACATGCGTCTGCAAGGAGAAGTTATCGAGCAAACACGATATTTGTATAGGATCTGAGGTGGAAAATGTAGCAACTGTCTGCATTCATTTGCATTCATCCAAATTGAAGTAAAACAAGACTTCAAAGACTCAAAAATAAACAAAATAAAACCCTTCCCAATGTCAATATGCAACGTGCATCATAGACGGCGCTATAGTAATTTGTAACGAGTAGAAATTATGGATACGATACAACAAAAATTACAGATTCACTTCTGCAAGTGTATACATTTTTCACAACTTTTTTTTTTTTTTAAATACTGATCAAAATTGTAAATATGCTAATTGCTAATCAGTAGTACTTGTATATAAATAATAAACGGAATATGTTATACTTTGGATATTATGTTATTATTATCATTATTTTTTAGAAATTACAGATTAACCAGACTATCCTGGTAATTTAACAATTATTTACAAATTTAATAATGTGTGAATTGTAATTTTTTTCAATTTGTGCATATCATAGTTCACTAAATTAACTACGTTCGAAAATTGGACACATGCTTCCAGTATCTATACATGTATCAAGTTATGATGCAGATGATTTTTAATCACGTGCATCCAACAAGACTTGGGTTGTTGTTTTTTCGATAAAAACCTTGGAATATCGACTTCGAAATGTAAACTTTCAATGTCGATATTGCACCTGTTTCAATGCTGGTGAAATCCTATATGGCATGCATGGCTCTATGTATTTTCCACTAGGAATATGCCTTAAAAACGCCCTGGTCCAAAGTTACATCACATGATGGTTATAGCTTTGGGGCAGAAACTGATGGGAATATCCCTTAACCTGTTATTCAGAGAGTAGCTATAAATGATGCGTTATTTCAACCGGAACAGACCATTTAACCTCGTCAGTTCCGACTTCCGGGACGAATTATTGAACACTTTTTCGGAGTTCTAAAACCTTGTCAAAAGTAAATCCACATTTTACGGTCCTTTACTAAACTACTAGATTCAATTGGTATGTTCATAGTTCATATGCGTTTCATTACTAAAATACTTCCCACTCGACTAAAATGCTAACATAGTCTGAACCGCGTAAATAATATAGCACAATATAGACAATTTTGTTACAAATTTCACCCATTGGAAGTGATAGGGTTGTGATCCAGCTTAAGGTGAATTTCCACGTGAGATTAACTCTCGCGAGTTGCTCTTCACATCTCGTATTCCACAAAATTTTCCAAACTAGGCAAACAAAAATCCTAGACATAAGCATCTCAATAGCTGCTCTCAAAATTCGAACATGGTTCATATGAATTTAGGATATATGAGCAAAGGAAATTTCCCACCATTGAAATTGTACGGAGACTCGTGAAGGCTCATATGCTGTTAACACAGTTTTATCATAGTAAAATATAGTAAACACGAAATTTTCTCAGATGTTTTTGCTGTAAAGTTGTAAACACGAAGTTTACCCGCCGTTATACCCTAAAGACTAAGAAATCTTGACGTTATACCATAATTGCCGTTTTATTGTAAACATGAATTTATTTCATCATGTATGCCACAAATATTGAGTTATTTATCATAAGGACTAAGTTTTCTCGCCGTTATATGCGTAAATTTCATATGAAACATTTTTGAAAAACCCTTTTTAAAGGATGAATCTGTTAAAAATACACTTTTGGTCACCGGTTCATATTTTGCGAGCTGCTCTCAGTGACAGTTGCTATGGATAGCATCTCGAGAGTTTCTCTCGCGTAGAAACGTACCTTTACACTTGAGCCAATAAATAGGAGAGTGCCAGTCTGCGTCTATACCAGCCTCGTAATTTCACCTGCTAGCCACTAGATGGCGCACAGGTGGGCGATGACTGTTTAACACTTTCGAAGTACTTCTCGTCCATGTTTCCAAACTCGTGAAGGAGATGGCCGTCGGTTGTTTCGCTCTGGATTAACACCTTCAAAATCAGCATTTGTGCTTCGAAATAGTGCCGAAAAGTGAGGAAATGTTTGAAGAGGGTTTCAAACCCGATCGTCGTTCCCTCGCTGCCTGGAATTACCGGCCGAAATAGGCTTCCCCAGCCGCGAAAAGTGTACCTTGGTTTTGAAAACTTTGTTGCTGCTGGCTGGCTGCTTGACCAGCCAGCCGTCTCTCTGTTATATATGCCAGTGACCTCCATCCAGCGGGCCAGGAGCACTGGAAACGAACGCAGGTACGCAGACCCCGAGTGTGGATTTCACTTTTCCAAGACCATGGATTTAATATTGAGAATGCGGACGCTAGGCCTACATTAGAATCCAACGATCGAATAAAAAAAGGGTGAGTACAGCGGTGCGCGAAAGTAGATGGGACACCTACAAATTCTATCTACAGAGGAACCTCTATATATTCCTCACATTTTTATCCAACATATAAACTGCTCCAAAAAACCAAAATTCACCAAACACACTGTCATCCATGTGAAGTGGTACATGAACATTGCTGTGGTTAATCAAAATATAGATTCATTCAATGATGATGTGATTGGTTACTTTTGGAAAATTAAAAAATAAAAGCTGTCAGAGACGCAGAAAACATTAGACAAGTGTTTTGCTTAATCGAGTGCTAATGAAATGAATCGTCAGGAAAGGGACAAAAAAAATACATCAATCACCAGAATTGGAGTTACAGTACTTGGATGTTTTAATGAATGGTGACCCTCCTTCTGAACAATAATTCCTTTACTCTTCTTAGGTTTCTGACATCATCGTGCCTAAGTAAAGTTTTGGTTAAATTTGTAACTATTTATGTATCGTATTCTGTTGCTGGGAAAGAAATAATCCAATTTTAGTATATTCATATGGAAAAATTGATTCTAAATTCATCTAATTCAGAATTCGTCTATCTCTCAGTATCAGGAACGGATTAATGAAAAATATAGAGGTTCCACTGCGTATGTTATTGGGCAGTGTTCAAACGAGTCCAAACACAGCGACAAATAAAGAAATTAATCATGGATTAAATATATCGAAAATTAATAATTGAAAATGTATAATACGAGTGGTATTTTCATATTAAAATGCCCACTGTAAAATTGTGAACTATAAAATTCATTCCAATGAATGAGCATAAAATTGCACGTTATGCTACATGCTCACTTGCTTTTATCTATTTCCGTGTTTATTGCATTTTTTTATCTGCCTTATTAAAGTTGAATGGAAAAGCTTTTAAACTAATTTCAAAATTTTCAAGTTATTCAGAAAAGTAAATGCATTTTGGGGAGTGTTGTAGTATAAATCTATATGGAAAATTTTGCTACATTACAAGTGTTATATTTTTGTCATTGATTTAAGCTTATATATATATATACTTGAAATATTATTGTTTTCTAGTATTTCTCATACAGGATACGGATAACCATTTTATTTCACTGTGTAAATATTTTTCATTCTTATTACTCGATATTACATTTAATCAAAAAAATACTATAGCCTATAATTAATTAAAATGTGTACGTGGTCAATTAATGTGATAAACAATAGGTGCCTGAGTAAACTTTCGCTTTTTTCGACTTTAAAAACAAAAATGCAATCTAGATAACAATATAATGACACGCAAATCCTATATCGGTGAAGTCGTAAAAACTTTTTTTAGGAAACTGAATTTGTAGGAATTTATTGACCGGTTTTAATCGTTGTTGCTGGGATAATTAAAAACAAACAGGCCTATATCAGGTTAATCTGGTTTGAAGCTGAGATTCGATGATGTCTTGCCACCATCCCAAAGACCTCAAGAATGTCAATGATAATCTGTACATCTTGAGAAAACTTTGTCCATTCCTTGAGCTAATTATTATTTATAATTAGGCTGGACCTTCGAAAAACTGACTTTGGTAGGGTGGAAGGCATGCACTCAAAAAGTATAAACTTGCACAATTCTTAAAATGACAAATGTAGAGAAAGTAGCTACAGTGTTTTCTATCTATTCAAAACTCGAATCTGGATACAACATTTCAAGAATAATGACAGGTATTGCTTACATTTTCAGATTTATAAGCAGCTATGTTCAATATA
This sequence comes from Julus scandinavius, assembly GCA_034696685.1. Taxonomy (NCBI): domain Eukaryota; kingdom Metazoa; phylum Arthropoda; class Diplopoda; order Julida; family Julidae; genus Julus; species Julus scandinavius. Next base: position 7,380 of record JAQGAE010002731.1, on the reverse strand, counting down.
ATCTTAATGTGTTACAAATTTGAGTGTTGTTTTTTTAGCTTGTCAACGAAATTTCACATTGTGTTTGTCAAACTTGATGATTAAATATTCAATAAACTATTAATATATTCTTTATATACTTAAAAAAAATTGCTTTGAAAATGCTTAATTAAAAAAACTAAACAACGACAGTGTTGAATCGGTGACACGCCCACAAATTTGTTAATTTACTGCCGTTTTACGAAAAGTTAACGTAAGCCGATTTACAGCCGTTAGCCGTTTCACTGCCACCACCATACCGAAACCAAAGACGTTGTCCTACGGCAAAATATATATTCTGAATACCTTCGATCTATGTTTTAAATACTTTCTGTTCTGAATGTTTTCTATATATACTTTTTAACTTCTGAAGAAATGCGGAAAAATATTTGTGCGTTAGGGGGAAAAATTTCTCGTGCATGTTGGATATTATTTATAACCTGAGTATTTTTGGAAATTTGTTCACAAGGTTTAAAAAACATGGTTAGCAGTCCATGAGAAATGCGGATAAAAAATTATGAATTCTTCGTTGGGGAGTATATTTATTTCCCATGCAATATCGCCGTTATTTATAGCAGAAGTATTTTTCAAAAAATTTAAAACTGCAACCACGTATTTACTGATGCAGAATTCTGTTAAGACAATCTTGGAATAAAACATAATAAATAAGCCATATTTTTCATCGTAAATTTCTCATTTTTTGCCGAAACGTTCAATAAATATCTTAATAATTCAGCTAAATTTCACCGAAATTTCTTGACAATTTATTTTCACGTAACTGTCATTTCGGTCATTTCACCCAAATTCTGTCTCTAGCAATTTACTAAGCTCCAGATTTGAATGTTGATTCCCCGTATGGGAACCTGTGGCGGACGAAGGGCAGACATGGCTGAAAACTGGGGGAAAATCGAGAGGAAGGATGAAAAGAAGGGGATGAAAAATTGGGAGCGATTTTGAGGGGCACCAGAAGGACAGGGGGGAGAAACAAGTGCGAAAAAAAGGTGCGGGCGGAAGGATGCGTGCATTGGAGACCATATCCAAATTTCCCTTTTGTGTGTACCCCAGTGTGGCTCATGTGGAGGATTGGATTTCCAAAATCTGCTTAGATTTTAGGAGGGGGCCATTTCCTGTCTTTATACAGGATTACCCCGGAGTTACGTCACCTGATGGCCTTAAGTCGAAAAGCTCATCAAGGCGTGCACAATAGACGTAAATTATGTAATTTATGACACTGTGCCTAGGGCTAAAAAGCTGTAACTGGTATTTGATTAGCTTTAAACTTGTAACACATAAAACAATGGAAAATCCATATTTGCGAGTTTTCGGTAGAAAATTACATGGATTTATTATTTGTCTAATAAATAAGTAATTTTGTTGTAATATTCGGCTCGTGTAAACTTGTAAACCAAAGATAAGAATCAAATAAAACACGACATCTTTCTGCTGGAACCTTGAAAAAAGTGGAATTTCGGGGATTTTTAAACTCGTATCAAATCATATAGTTGACTCTTGTTGATATTCCTCGTCATGAATTTGAATTTTAGTAAACAGGACGGAAGATTCGGTTTTTAGGGCAATGTCAATAAACCAGGAATCAGTGTCATGGCAGTTTTAGAATTATAGCAGATTTTGGTAGAAATATAAAGGGAATTTCTCTGGTAAAATAATTTCAATTAGTTCGACTATATATCCGTGGTCCTCCACTCGGCAAATTTTCTAGAAATATACTTTGTATGGTATAGTATGGATATCTTTGGTATGTATGCCGACAGTGGGCTCTTTCTATTCACCGTCTGTGGACCATTGCGATTCCCTTGGTCACATGAGGATTTTTGACGCCAGACCAAACGTGATAATTGGACTGCTATCAGGAAGCCACAAGATCATCTATATAGGTTTATTGTATTTTCCCTGCCCTTTCAAAGTGTTGCAAATTTTCACCCTTCGGTTCTATTGTCTTTGATACAGTCAGTTCCCGTGGCCCCTTTGGGTCCAAAGTCCATTTTAACAGCGCGGTGACCAAGATGTCATCTAATCCTTTGGGCCTAACTGATGGGTCAAGCGAATTGCGACAGATGTGACCTGCTATCCCTACCTCTTTCACCAATTAACGAATCTGAACCGTACTTTGAATGGTCTTCTACCTCAAAGTGATTTTAGTTTTGCTTGAGAGAAGTTGTCTTGACAAAACAGCAGTGCTTTTTGGAGTGTATGTGACTTAAGCCTCGCAGACACCTTGGATATTATTTTTGAGTGTGTGTAAAAGGACTTCGTGTTGTAAGTAAGTATTTTGCAGTATTTATGGACTTTTTGTAATGTACGTTTTATTTATTTAAAAACTCCTAAAAATGTGGGACCTTATAGATGTTTACAAAGTTTCGTCTTTAGAAAATGAATATGCATGGAAGGGGAAAATTGAACTTGTCTCACGGTAGAATTGGATACTCGAAATAGCCCTTGACATTTTGAAGAATGGTATAATTTGAATATTGAAGAATATATTAGATTCTGGGGTAATAGGCGAGAAACAAGCTGCTCAGCCGTAGGTTGCAGGATAGAATCTCATTAGGAATTAACATGCGCGTAATCAAGTTGTGGCCCCATTATCCGGAATGCATTGTTTCCCTTCATTTTATGTTGAGTAGGCAAATGACGCATCCTTTTAATTTTATTTGTATTGTGTTTAGGCCTACTTTTTTTTTTTTTTTTTTTTTTTTGGTTCGATGCATTTCCGTACGTTTACCTTGTTTTTCGTACTTTGTTAACCCTACTTGGAAAGTCATTCGTGAAAGTTTCCAACATCTGTGGTGCGTGCAATGTTAAACTAGTCACATTTGCAAGCACCATGTTTTACGTTATGGTATGCAAATTATAGGCCGTCAGTCAATGACGGATTGACCAGTGTCAACTTGTCTGTTGTCAACATGTTCTGGCACAGATGTACATATCTCCTGCTGAAAACATACACTTTATATGACCTTTTATCATTGAAGTCGATGCATGGATGAAAACGTGTGCATATGCTTAGTACACATTAAAGCAAACACGAAACAGAAACAGAGTTTATGCAAACCAATTTGTCGAAACGTGGATTTCCATAAACAGGTTTGTCCAAATATAGCTGTCCAAGTCAAAAGCGCATTTCGAAACGGAGAAAATGTTTGCTGTTCATGAAGGGTCTGTATGCAATGGTCAAAAACTGGCGTCTGCTTTAGAAAGCACGTGGGGCAAATTGGGTCAGTGCTCTACGTCATTGTATACAGGCCTTGGTAGGAGCGCCTTGACTAGCAAACATGTTTATTTTGATCTTCACCGCCTTTTGAGCATGTTAATTACAAAAATAATACATGCACGCGTATGAACATAACACTGAAGCCCCGTCTCCAATGAAACCAACATTCAACATAAAACATGCAAACACCAAACATACAAACCTGAAACAATGTATTTCGTCAACATGTTGATGAATGCTGACCTATCTACATCAAAAAGTTGACAGAATCCGTCAACAAACGCGTCCAGCTTATGGCGCTTCTACCAAGTTGTATATACTTATATGGCTGAGCATGCGCAGTAAAGTGGCAACGTTTTTTCCCTTTGATCTGGACAGCCTCCCGAGCGGTCAGAAAAAAATTGACAACAAAAAAACGTCATAAGTGTTTGCGCAAACATCACGGTAGACAAACTTTTTTTCTAAATTTGTTTCAGGAAACCATGTTGATCAACATTGTGGCCGTATGTTGACTGCATTGGAGACGGGGCTTGAAGGCAGCATGGTTTGCTGAAACAAAAAATAAATACAAGTTTGCCTACCGTGACATTTGAGCAAACTTCTGACGTTTTTTTTGTTGCTAGAACCATGGTTTTGGCAACATTTCGCCGATCGCACGGAAGGCGGTTCGGATCAATGGAAAAAATGTTGCCACTTTACTGCGCATGACCAGACCTGAATGTTTTGTAAGGCACTTGGTAAAAGCGCCCTAAACTGGACATGTATTTGTTCAGTTTCTCTGTCAACTTTGGGTGGAGACACCTCAGCATTCGGCAACATGTTGATGAAATTCATTGTTTCAGGTTTGTCTTGAGTGTTTACATGTTTGGGGTTGCGTGTTGCATATTGACTTCAGTGGAGGCCCTGCTTTAGAAACAATGAAAAAGTGGAAGAAATATGGGAATATAAGGATTCAGTATATTTTGATTATTTGTGGGGCAGATTACAAATGCAATCTTGCATGTGTCATTATTCGGAAGTACCAACCAATACAACTTTGTGTCTTCCACAATGTCGGATGTGGAGTTTCTCTTTAGTCCTTTATGCTACTCGATGAAAAAACTGTATTAGACAAAAGTTCTTTGACCCTTCAAACGGGCTATGCAAAACGTAACCTGGGTCAGGATTTTTCGGCAATGATTGATTGGGCCAAGACTCCTTTGCCAACACACGGAGGAAGAAGCAAATTTTTTTTTTTTTTTTAAACTTGTTCTTGCTCTCAACAGTACGCTCATCCAGAAACAACGACCCGGGAGGGTGAACTCCCGTTTTATTTGTTATCGTTATGGCGGGTGTTTCTCTCCCCCACGTGGGCCATTTTGAAAACATCTGTTCGAAAGCCATTCAGAGTTTCGTAAACAGTGTTTCGGATGGGAGGTTGCGGTTTCGTGTATCCTCCCTGGGGGACCTGGCGTTGGATTACCTCGCGAAATTCCTCAGATTCGAATCTGTAACCTGGAATTTTGTAAATAGCATTGATATGCTGATGTAGGGTCCAGTATGGACAGTTGGCTGGCTGTCTGTCTGTCTGTCTGTCTCGTTTTGTTGGTTTATTTGCATTGATCTGGTTAGGGCAGATGCGCTGGGGACATGTGCATACGTACTCCCAAAGAAATGATGCATTATCAGGTGACTTGTTTTAGATATGCATATTTTTGAATTTTTAGTAGTCAGATTTGAAAATCTGAAAAAGTCAGGTAAGATGAAAAATATATTTCAGGGGAAACCCTGTAAAATTAAATTAAGTTAAGTAAGAATGGGATATTTTACGATTAGGGGTCATTCAAAAAGGATGCCAATTTTACCCAGAATCCCCCCTCCTGCCCTTTATAGACGTCCTTAATTTGTTTTAATAGTAGGGTGTCCAGAAAATTTGTTTTAAAAGCGGGGTGTCAAGAAAATTTGTTTTAATAGTAGGGTGTCCAGAAAATTTGTTTTAATAGTAGGGTGTCCAGAAAATTTATTTTAAAAGCAGGGTGTCAAGGAAATTTGTTTTAATAGTAGGGTGTCCAGAAAATTTGTTTTAATAGTAGGGTGTCCAGAAAATTTGTTGGAACATACGTACAAAGGTCCTTGCTTATAAATTTCCTAAAAATTGTCTCACTGCCAATTCCAGAATAAAATTGCATGGTGTTTAACACAAAGTTAGGCATAAATCCCGATTTCCTCGAGGTTTTAAAAATGTAAGTACATTTGTGACTATGGACACATTTCTTCTGATGTCCATTTCCCCTTTCACTGACCTTTATAACACAATTAAACAGAAAATTTAAAAACTGAAAATACCATCATTAGCGGACGTCTATGATGGCTTACCCCCCTGTCCACATGCCAGAAGACCCCACCCCCTCTTAAGTACGTCCTTTTTTAATGGTCCCTTGCCCACTTTTAACTTCTGACGGCCTTTACGGGCGACCCCTGCACATTGAATCACATGTATTGCATTGTATGCATTCAAAATTAACCCAGAGAGTTTGAAGGACGTACATTGTATAAACCTCACTGGAGTTACGGTTCACTGTACAGTAATTTCATTTTATCGAGTGTGGATGATATTTTTGCAGAAAAAAAAGTGATATTTCCTTCCCTGAGAAAAAAATGTCTGTTCGTTCCCAGTGCTGGGAAAACGAAATCCCTGACCTTACCTTTTTTTTGTTTGATCCAAAACTAATTGCCTCTAATTACAAACCATCCTCCTCTTGCTCCACCCTCTTCAACTTACCCTCGTTGAAACAACTGAGTTTCTAGACAAGATTCAAATTTGTTTTTTTGTTTTATTTAAAACCGATTTTGTGTGTGTGGTTTTTTTTTTTTTTGAAAGAATTTGTTCATTCAGAAAAACTTCTTTTATTGGGCCGAGATGAGATTACTTTATATACCGAAGTTCCTTCCTTCCTATAGTACCTGTTTTTTCCTCTGTCTTTTTATGATGCCTTTTTAATGTTTTGGAATCAGCAGGTATTTTGGTCAGACCTAAAATACACCATCTGCATTGATTTAATGCGTTTTCTCAAATAAAATTGATTTAGTGTGTGTTGGATTTCAAAAATAAAATGGTTACTTTGGAGATAACTGAATATAAGTATTTTTTCATCTGTATATTTGATATATTTTTATAGTGAATTCTGTTTAATTGGAAATTCCAAAATGTGTCTATTCAATCCTTAATGCCCTGTTTCAGTGCCCAACCTTTTTGCATGAAGTTCTGCGTACAATTTACATGGGTGATGATCATTGTCGAGCTTATGGCCCAATCATGGCAAAAAAAACCCCAAAAAACCAATAGGGGCCATTCTAAAAGGACGTCCCCGACATTCCATCAAAAATTGACCCCCTCTTCACCCGGTCCACATGGTGTCCATTTTATCCCCCCTCCCTTCCCCCTCATAGACGTGCTTAATTTTTTTGTAAAGTAGGGTGTCCAGAAAATTGTTGAAACACGCAAAGGCCCATTCTACAAATTTTCAATCCCCCATCGATCTCGCTGCCAATTCCACGAAATTTATCTGATTATCGGAAATTTCTTAACCACGAAGGGAAATTCCAGCATAAAATTGGTGTTTAACGCAAATTTAGGCATAATTCCCGAGTTTCCCAAGTTTTTAAAAATTCAAGTACATTTGGGACTGGGGGCACATTTTTTCTTGTGTCACTTTCCTCTTTCACTGACCTTTAAAACTCAATTAAACAGAAAAATTACAAAATTAAAAATGTCATTATTGGTGGACGTCCATAATGGCTTCCCCCACCCTCGAGTCCCTCCCCCTGTCAACATGCTAGCAGACACCCCCTCCCTCCCTCTCTCTCTTGAGGACGTCCTTTTTGAATGGTCCTTAAGTACTCAATGATAATGTTACATTCATATCTCAAGGATAGTTTTGAACTTTGAATTCCTGTGAAATCTTATTATCCCTATCAGCCTTCCTGTTTATGCATTTACTCTTTATGATTAAAACATTACTATAAAGCCCCCCACACATTTGAACGTTTTTCTTATGCTATGTTATTTTGACGTCACTAGCAGACGACTTCGACACACATAAGGAAACATAAGGCAACATAAACAAATAGAAACAGTTTCTATTCCGACC